>NIVC01005093.1:22500-26399 GCA_002269645.1 Macrostomum lignano | reverse complement strand
ACAACACGTCATAGACAAATTTTTCATCATGAAAACTTTCAAACAGAAAATTAAGGGAAACACGGAAAAGGAGAAAAATGAGCACATATAGGAAGTCATTTATAAAAAATATTTCCAATAATTAACTATCAGAAATTATTAGAAACGAATTTCCGGGCTTTACATCGCAAATGAGAGTATTTTTTATGTGTTAGTGATGACACATCTCGTGGATTTTATCAACACCGGTCCAACTGTGGAGGGCAGACCTTGGATCTAGAGGCTTTTTGTCAATGGGCTCCAAGAAATTGACAACACATCGAGTCTAGTTAAAAATTCCGGGCACGAGCATGATATGTAGCTCCCATAATTCCCGCAATAAGAAGCTTTTAGTCAAGTTTCAAGCTTTCTTATTCGCAATGATAGTCAATGGCTTTTACTCGTATTTTAGCGGCCAAGCTAGCTGTTTATCCCAAACTTGGGCTTCTTCTTAGATATGGAAGCACTCCTGCGCTTTAAGCCGTTGCCTTGTTCGTTGAAATCTTCATGACAGCATCTATTGAGTCCGTGATTACTTTGAAGTCCGGACTACAAACAAGCCCACAGGTGTTCTGACCGTCACTACGTCAACACTTCACCGTCGTTGGAAAGTGAGGGAATCTGGCGTGATCTGTGTAGTAAAAACTAGCCCACTTGTCTCTCTCAATGTCTTCGATGACTTCGTACTTGCAGGAGTTGAGTAGTCCCTGACGCCTTTGACAAGACCGAAGAAAGCTTATGATATGGACTAAGGTCTTCTCCTGCAGCCAACACGGTGTCGATGTCCGTTTGATGCCAACGAATTCATCAGTGTAGTCCCGAGTGGATTAAGAATGTATGTCTCGATCATACGCTTGCTCTCTTATGAACATATTAGGTTTTAACCATAGACATAAAAACAGGGAAATTACGCCATAGAAATCAACAAGGCGCAGTCGCTCACAGTAAGAAATTCCGGGCTCTATTTACTTATTGTCCAGTACTTCTATCAGAGCTACGAAAGTCTATTATAAGATAAGGCACTATTTTTGCCAAGTCAAATCCATTTAAAAATGCATTTAGAATGAACAAAGCAAGAAATTAAGATATTTTTAATGCTATCAGATTCCACGGGTCGTATTTTATATTCGGATTAGTTTTGATCGTGGACATACACTGATTCATGACTGTTTACCGAACGAGGCAACAAAATTCGAATAAAGTTTGTAATCTATAAAAGTCGGCACTTCTTCAACAGTACCAAACTAAATCATTGCTCAGACTTAAAACTTTTCGAATCCTCGCTTCTTGCAAATCTCAGCCAAAGGCGACAGCACTCGCACAGGCCAGCCCGTTTGAGTCTGCCTGCGCGCCGTCTCCCAAGAAGGCAGCACGCAGTAAAATTGCGTCCTCGATGCCACCCCAGTTGTCAGGCTCTCCACTGCCCCATAGGCCGGCGTCAAAGCTGATGTTGCAGGCCACCCAGCGCCAGCCTCCGTTGGGCTCCACGCTGCCCGGAGTCTGGAAGCCGCCGAGCCATGTGGGGCCGCTGCCAGCCTTTGTGTTGAAAACTTGTCCGATGGCAGCCAGGTCGGCGCTGTCAGTCACGTCCGCCATGATCACCAGACCGCTCTCCGACTCGCACCTCTGTCTCTTCACTGCCCAGGTGTTGGTATCATTCAGCAGCTTGTACTTCACTCCGCAGTGGTCGCCTCCGAAGTCGGACGGACACAGCGCGCCCGGCTCGAGTCCCGGCTGCTGCTTCACGAACACCTGGCCTCTCCTAGAGCAGCCGCAGACCTTCACCGACTTGCTGCACTTGTCGAACACGAACACCTGGCACGGACCATCAGCCAGGCTGAACGCCTGACAGCGCCGCTCCCTGCTGCAGAGTAGCGAGCACTCGATGTCGGACCTGGCTCGAGGCTCGCTTCCGGTAAACCCAGGCCGGATGCAGAGAAAGCCAGACATAGCTTGGTAAACCTGGCCCGAGGACACACCGGGTGAGCTCAACAGCAGCAGCAGCAGAAGCACCATTCGGTAGCTTCTTTGAGCCAGTTTCCAAGCTTTCAATAATTTATGAGCTTCGGCAAGCACAGAATATTGAATTGCAGAGGGCTTTACAAGTGCAAGAAGTTCCGGCCGTTCACCAGACGCGACTAAATAAAGTCAAACTGGGAACCTCGGCTCCTGATGAATCAGCAAGACGAGCGTCGCAATAAATATTGAGTTTTGAATAAAAAACATGTTCTTTCACCTGTTCGTCTGGTACTGTCTGCTTGAGTAATACGACTGACAGGCTGTCTGAGTCTTCAGCACCTGCTTGCATCCCAAGCCATTGGCAGTGCAATACAGCTTCTACTCTCCTCAAGTGCTTTAATGAATTGATTTTTAAGTAGGCGAGAAATTTTCACCGATCCTGTTGCGTTGCGAGTTGACAGCAACATCAACTCTCTGGGAAGAATATCTGCTACAAGATCGTGAAGAGAGTTACAGAAGAGTTTCAGCATCTTTTGAGAAATGCCAATTAAGTTGATGGTGCTGGAAAAAAAACGCTCCAAATGTTTCAAAAATAACAGAAGCGTCAAATCAAAACTAAAATAAGCGTCATGTCAAACATAAATTGCTGAGATGTCAAGGCTTACGGGGGAATTGCTGAGATGTCAAGGCTTGGGGGGAATTGCTGAGATGTCAAGGCTTACGGGGGGATTGCGGAGATGTCAAGGCTTGGGGGGAATTGCTGAGATGTCAAGGCTTGGGGGGAATTGCTGAGATGTCAAGGCTTACGGGGGAATTGCTGAGTTGTCAAGGCTTATGGGGGGAATTTCTGAGATGTCAAGGCTTACGGGGAATTGCTGAGAGGTCAGAAGCTACGTGTAGTTTATTAAAAAAAAATTGTTTCAGTCTTTGTTGCCACCCCAACGGGGTCGCTAATTGCGACATGTAGTGTCAGCTATTTTTTCAGCTAACAAAGCCACAGACACTATCAGTGCACACCTAAAGGCTTACTAACTTAGAAAGCTTACTATCAATTAGGGGGTACTAAATTACACTGACTAGCAATTGACACTTACGAGCGTAGAAGCTTATAGTTTAATTCACCTAATAAAGTAACTGAATGGCTGAATTAATATATTTATTGACGCTGTAAGTGCGATATGCACATTTTAGCTAGCTATTAGATAGGGCTGCTCCGAACACTTAAACACTTTATCTGGCAACTGAAACAAGCAGATAAGACTCACTTGCGACAGTATTGCCATGGCTGTGTGTTCATTCAAGACGATATTATTATTTTTATAGCTTCTCTTATGCGTTGATGCTCAGTGCACGGAAGTTGCACCCTGTTAGCAGTTGATAACCCAGATTGAACCCCCAGCTGCAGAAAGATTGGCAGATTTGTAATTTTGGTTGCCAGATTGGAGTAACCATGTGAAATTTTCCTGACCGTGCTTAATAAGATATGAGCACGTGACTGTCAGTTTGAGCTCTCTGGCTTCGAGATTTTATTTTCCAAAAGCGTTAATCTCGCATTCTGCTCTAGCGAGCCTAACGTAAGTTTGATGCGCAAATGTACTGACTGTACATACGGCATTAGCATTGTCTTTCATTCGTTTTCTCGAGCTGTCTTTAAACTGTTAAAACTGTTCTGCGTACCTCCATAAGGTATCTTGTCTTGCGATAAATGTACCCATCAGCCAACCAATACAAGTATATAGGGCTCCCTGCACCGCTTCCTTATTTGGATGTATTCTGTGTAACGTTAAATAAATTGTTGTTTTAAACGGAGCACAAATTATAAAAAAGTGTCCTGTGCCTTTGACTAAATTGCGAGTCTGTCTGCATCATTTGGTCGCCTTTATTAACGCCTACGAGTATATTGTGCTCGAATGCAACGGAAC
>NIVC01005093.1:0-17500 GCA_002269645.1 Macrostomum lignano | reverse complement strand
CATGTTTCATTTTTTATTGACTCTTACAGTCCGAAAGTATCCAAGAATTTTTGTATTTCTGCGTGTATCTTGCAACTAAGTGCCTGTAATATTTATTTCTGTGTAAGTATTATATCTCTGTAATTTGCAATGCATCATTTATGTGAATACATGCGCGAGAATGGTATTTTCAGCTGACAAGCTATTTTAGAGCATATAGGAAGCAGCTATATTATGTTAATACACGATAAGAATGCGTATAAAGATAGCAACTGATACTTTTTCCTTTCCGAGTGTACAATCGATTTAACCTTCTCTACCCTCTAAGGAACGTTCGTTCGTCCCGCTATTTGTGTTGACTGTACAGCAATGCAGGCTGACTGCCCCTCCCCCCCAGTGTTGTAAATTTTGGGATTACCAAAGTGTGCGTGCATTGGGAAAGCCTCCATACGTAGAGATCTCTCCCCTCTCCCCTTTCCTCAGTTTTTCTTCCAGCTTGTCCCGAGAATTTGGTCGCCTTGTCGAACCATCCATTGGCCACTAGACAGTATTAAGCGAGAAACGCTCGATCGTGCCACAGTGATACATAAACTCATACTTTAAAACCATTTCAGCTTCAGCCGATCGAGAATAGCAAGCCTTTTGCCTCAAAATGGTGGCAAACGAGCTCATCAACCAGTACAAGGCTCTGCCGAAAGCCTTCAACTACATCGGACTCGAGGATTTCCCTGACCGATTAAATTTTCTGTTTACTGTCACCGTACTTCTAGTATGTTGTTCGGTGGTCACAGTTCGAACCTACGTCTTTCACCCGCTGGCCTGCTACATACCGAACATGTTTGGCTCTGGCACAGCAGGTCAAGAACTGTTTGTGAACAACTATTGCTGGACGGAGGGCACGTTTGCCGTCCACCCGAGACAGTTCAGCATCGACGCCACGCAAAAGGACGGCGGACTGGGCCGCTACCGGGACAAGCGAATCACCTACTACCAATGGGTGCCCTTGGTGCTGGGCGTGCAGTGCATCATGTTCTACTTGCCCCGCGTGCTGTGGAACTTCATCACTAATCAGCGCTCCGGTACGGACGTTGCTCACATCGTGCGCACAGTTCGCGACGCTATCCAGGCCGATAGGGAGAAGCACAACAAGTTGATGCAGCACGCCTGTGCAAGGCTTGAGCAGCTACTCAGTCGCAGTCATCAGTTTAGCCATTACTCGGCTCTGAGGTCAGTCCAACAACTGGCGCTAAACCGGTTTGGCCTGGTACTGTCAACTCAGCCGCAAGGCAATACGATCATATGCAGCTACCTCGCCATCAAAACGCTGTACTTTATCAACGCCTCCTGCCAGCTGGTCATCATGCAAAGATTCTTGAATCTAAACAACACTGAGTACGGACTCTTCGGACTGAGACTTCTTGGCGACCTGAGCAGCGGAATTTACTGGGAGAACAGCATGGTGTTCCCGAGAGTAGGATCGTGCGCTGTCTACATGAAAACGGCTGGCGTCGGCAACTGGCAGATGTCGCAGTGCGCCCTTCCAATCAACATGATCAATGAGAAGATCTACATCTTCCTGTGGTTCTGGATGGTATTTGTAGCTTCGGCCACAGCAATTAGCATTCTCGTCTGGGTTGTTCGCATTTACAGCCATGGTCACCGGCGCAGCAGCTTTGTAAAGCAGTACCTCAAGCTGGCGGATAACTACAACCAGTTGCGCAACAATCCTTGGCTGAAGAAGTTCGAACTGGAGTTTCTTAGAAACGATGGCACCTTTTTGTTAAAAATGATTGCGCTAAACTGCGGCGATCTGGCCTGCACGGAAATTCTTCGCCGCCTCTGGATCCGCTTCCTGCGGTCCAACGGAGTGCACAAGGCCGAGGAGACACATGGAGACCAAGGCGTCTCAGTCAAGAACCTCGTGGTCATCTCCACTGCTGGACTGCCAGAACAGGCCAGAGTCAAGAAACCGAAGCTGCTGTTGCAGCCGGTGACACACCAACCACCGGCGGAGCCTTCGGCGCCCCCGGCTTCGGAAGTCGACGAAGACATCGGATTGGACGTCGAAGACAAGTCCGCTAATCAGAAGCGGCGCAGGCTGATTTATCAGAGAAGCATTTCAACGACAACTTAGAATATGGATCGCTGTATGCTAACACTATTTGTCCGTTTTTTCAGTCAGGTTTGTTGATTCCATTAGTCACGCAAGATTCGACTTGTGTCATCGTCCATTCATGTGATCATTTGTTTTCAACAGCTTTATTAGTCTTATTATGCCACCAATGCATGTGTGCTTTTACCGAATATATTTCTGTATTAAACCCATGGACTTCTATACTTAGCATGCTAAGTATAGAAGTCCATGATTAAACCACTCGTAATTTTTTAAAACTTCTGTAGCCCCGAGCTTGATATTTTCATACAATATTTTCCATAATTGTCGTGTGTAATATTTTTAATACAAGTCATAGACTATGTAGCTAATAGCGTTTTCATTGTAAATTTTTTGATACTTACGGTCCAATAAGATCGTTTTATGCGACATCTCAATACAAACATTAATTTTCCAATGTTGGATTCTGGACATTCGAGTACCACTAAATCTCATTGATTTTATGTTTCTGTTTTTTCCGAGATCGAAGTAACTTTTGGTTGTTGTTTTTTCAACGACTTCGTTAATGACTACAATATAGAAATATTCTCATGGACTAATTCTAGTCAGCTATAGCTTTCGTCCTCATTAAAAAACAAACAAATTCAAATATTAGACGCCAAAATCTATGCATGTGACGATAAAGGTGAAAAGAAAGAAAACATCAAGAGACAAGGAAGAAATCTAGCGGTAGCTACGATAGGCACCCTGCACCCTATATTCCAGCCAAGTTTAAACAACCGTTTGTGCACTTATGTTGCGTGGTTTGTCCCGAACCCTGCAGACAAATGCAGGACGTGATCTAGCTCTGCTTACTTTGCCGTCCTCTATTTCGCAGTCATTTGGCTGGCTTTTTCGAGCTAGATGCTTTAGGAACTCCGCCGAACTGCTACCAGCAAAAGTGAATGTATTGTCAACAATAAGTGCAGCTTCGTCACTTCTTAATATTTAATAATTTCTGATTATAAAAAAATTAAATGTATAGATTACATATGTATATTTCATCTCTTTAGTCTAAAGGCGCATAATGATCAAACTTCAGATTGTCATCATAACAAACACATTAAAATATATAGGCTCTATGGCAGAAATAATGTCTTTATAAATGAGTCACAAAATGTGTTTATACACACTGTTTACAATGATTACTAAGTAAATAATAATAAATAAAATAATGCACATCTGAGAGATTCGACACGAAACCGTATTGTATCAAGAATTGTTATCTGAATACATCTGAAAGAAGTAAAGAAAAACGGGGTTAGAGAAGCGGTAAGTTAGAATAACGAAAATTTTATGGGCCATTTAAATGAAATTCAAATGATTTAGGGACCGTTTTTTTTGATTTCTAAGAAAATCTGCAAATTAGTTTGTGATTTTACTAATTTCGTATGAGTAAGATTTCAGAACCAAACAAGAATTTTGCTAAAACACATGTTTACAGAACAGTTAAAGCTATACTACACAGCCAAAGATGAAGTCAGAACCACGAAATGCTCTCAAAACATGCTAGTTAGGTCGATCTCTGCTCACAACGCGGGTGTCACTGTTGAGTGTTAACCAGGCACTATTCGAGAGAAACTGTAGGCGCAGCAAACATGCAGTCAACCCTCACGCTTTGGGGTCGCCTTCCTCATGCCGGAACAGCGAATTAACCGGTAGGCTCTGCTGACGATGGAAAAACCGACGCCGAGTCTTATTATCAGTCGACAGCGGCAAATTTTTGCAGCTGAGCTTCAGCACCGCATTCTCGAGATTTTCCTGCTGGGCCTCATCCAGGGCTATGAAGCCTTTGGCTTTTTTGTAGCGCAACCAAAGCGTCTGGATGACCTCCGCGCAGATTAGATCACCGCAATTCAGCGCGATCATCTTCATTAGGAAGGCGCCGTCTCGACGTAGAAAGTTTCTAACGAAGCCCTTCACCTGACCGGATTTCTTCAGCTCCTCGTAGTTGTCGGCCAGCTTGAGGTACTTGCGCACAAATCTGCTGCTCATAGCCGCATTGCACAATCTCCAGATCCAGGATATTGTACTGAAAATGGTTGCCAACGCAACGAAAATAAACCAGAACCATAGAAATACGTAGATTTTCTCGTAGATCATATTGACTGGCAGGGAGCACTGCGAGAACTGCCAGTTACCGCGAGCAGCGGAGCGAAGGTAGACTGCGCAACAGCCTATTCTAGGAAACACGATAGTATTGTGCCAGTCCTTGCCCCAGATGATGTCGTCAAGCAATTTAATGCCGAGTAGACTATAGCGAGTTGAATTCAGCTGCAAAAAGTTCTGCATTAGAGCTAACTGACCGATTGCGTTTCCAATGTAAGTCAGCTTGATTAGCAGGTAGGTAAATATAAGCCCGCTGCCAACAAAACGCGTCGGCATGACAATCGCTAGGCATCGATTGCAGGCCCGCCGGATGCCTTCAAGCTGGCTCTGGTCGTCCGGTCGGGCTTTGTTCGCCTGCCTGTCCAGCATCTGCTCAACCATGCGGCAGGCGTGGTTCAGCAATCGGTCGTGCTTCTTGTCGTCGGCGCGCGACGCGTCACGCGCCACCTTGACAATGTGTCCGACGTCGGTGCCGGCCCGGCCGAAGCTCACAGCGTGCCAGATCACTCTGGGTAGGTAGAAGCACAGACCCTGCAGCGCCAGCACAAATGGCACCCATTGGTAGAAGTTGATCTTCCTGTCCGCGTACAGCTCGAGGCCGCCGCTATCTGACGTGCCCTCTAGGTGGAACTCTCTCACATCCACAGCGTACGTACCCTCGGACCAGCAGTAGTTGTTGACGAAGTCCAGCTGGCCTTTCATGTCTTTCTCTTCGTGATAGCTGCCGAAGGTGTTGGGCAAATAGCAGCTGATCGGGTGCATGACGTAGCCTCTGCCGATTGTTATCGTGCAGCAAATCGTGAGAAGTGTTGCTGTGTAGAGAAAGTTCAACCGGTCTGAGAAGTCCTCGACTCCGATGTAGTTGACAATGTTAATGCTGTACAACTGCTTGAAAATGTCTGCCATGGTTGCTGGCGAGTGGACGAGACAGCTGAGTGAACCTCCGAATCAGTCGAGTTCTGACAGGATTTTACGGTGGCAGAGAGTAACTCTTTCTCTGTGTAGCTTGTGAGCTGTGAGTTGTTCGGGAGAAGCAGAGAGTAAGGAGGCCTGTTTTATGCAGAGCTATTCTCTGCAGCTGCTTACTTGGACAGCGTAGATGAATCTGAGAGAAGCAAAGCGGGGTAGGAAATTGAAAAGAGAAAGAAAAGAGAAAGAAACAGAGCCATGGAAAAAAGCATTTAGTTAGGCTCAGTCCTGCATGATGCTGGGGCTGGGCGCCACGCAGTGAGTACATTGCCATAAAGTTGAGCGTTTCATCGAGATTAAGACGGAGCGTCATGCTTGGAGTTGGCGTAGTTTAAGTATGAGCAAACAACTTTCTTTTCTCGCCGAATTTTTTCGAGAAATTGACGTACACTTCTGCCTAATATGGGCAATTGGTTGATAAAAATAGTTCCAAATATAATTTAGCTTGGCGGCTTCTGCAATGCCGACCGGAGTACGTCATATGTGGTGCAGTTTACATTAGCCCGAGGTCTGTTGAACCAGTAGGACTCGGTGAATGAAAATAGTAAATCTTCATTAAATTTGCGGTGTTAAATAAGGCTACTCATGGTTTGAATATGCTATTGTTAGTAGTGTATTAGATTTCTTTTGCATCGGTTGAGTAGCTTCGACAATGAAAAAACTAGCTCAAGTGAACGCTGAAGCGCTGATGGGAATTAAAATTTCATGCACAGTACTGTTCAAGAATATTTGAGTAGCTGGCACAACAGGACACTGATTCAACTTCACTTGATTAACCTCACAGTGTTACGCATAGGCGTGGAAAGGTTGTACATAAAAGTCGACGAAACGGCGAGTGCACGCCTCTCTTTGCCGATAAGATGCCCACAGCGTCATCAGCAGCATCTCCGCCACCAACTGTGCGACCAAGCAAAGATGATTACTTTCAGCTGCACCTTGATAGAACGACAGATCTGAAGGTTCATCAATATGGACGATATATTCTTTAAATTAGTCGCTTCTCTGATTGCCAACTTAAGCTCATAAAGTGGAGCCCGAGTAACCTACACATGTATGTACACAAATGACACGTCGTTCTGCTCATAGTGACACCAGGAAGCTGTACTTGGCAAAAAAGCTTCACTTGGGAACAATACAGCACGTACGGAAATTCATTTTGAAATCTGTAATCGATAACTTGTCGCAGTGCCGCGGATCACTAAGTGCAAGGGACCTGGAGGGGATGTCTAGGCAGTCTTTAGTCAATCCGTGACAAGCTATTGAATAAAGTCGGTTTGTTGATCCGGAGCTTTCGTTCGGGCTGCATTCCAGCACATAAGTACTTGTGATGATAGATGTACATGTGTGCGCGTACATTACCTAATAGCATGGAGCATGCACATTCACAACACAGAACTTTTAAGGTCGACAAAATTTAAGGCTCCCAAGTCATTATAAGGGCCTGTCAACTTAAGCTCATTAGGTGGAATCCCTAATCGTCCCCTTTCTTGTTCTGTCCTATCCCTGCAGGTCCAATTTTTGTTGGAGCTAATTTTATTCCGAGGGTGTTTTGGCGCTCACCGTGCTTGTAATCAACTCTTATTTGAAATTTTCTGCCCCGTTGGATTGACTTCCCTTCAAAATTGCAGCTGCAGCTCTGCATATGCAAATTGCAGTAGTCATTTTCCATGGGAGATTATTTATGCATGCAATGCTTCGCGTTTCTGTTAATTACATCCCCCAAGCAATAGCGTGCAAACAGATGTAGACTCTGATACTGGAAAGCAGCGTAGCTTTTGTCAGAGAGGAAGTCTGACAAGACCTCTCAACCTCATCCCTCTCCCTCCTAAGACTCTATTTAATGCAGCAGAAATACTTGATAGGGCAGCAAGAAAATCTATCTTTGTATGACTTGGAAATTTTAAACACTTCAAATGCAACTGCTGCTCCAGCTTTTGGTTGCCATGGCAAGTCTCGTATGCCATGACCAAACAGTATTTTCTTGTGAGACATCCAGAAGTACGAGTAAGTAATATGCTTAAATTTAGCATGCGTTGTGATCTGTAGTGCATTATATAATGCTTGGTCGCTTTGTACGCACCAAAAACAACGGATATTCTTATCTTTACTGTATCATAGATACCTGTACATAAACTTTAGGCACCTTCGGCTTCTTGTCAATCGCTCCAAATCCTGGTATCAATGCATCCATCGCAACGGTGTCAACCGTGACTCCATCGGACAGTCTCTCGCAGTGTCTGCAGCTGTGCGCTCTGAATAGGCACAAAAGGCATTGCAAATCGGTGTGCAGACTGCCTAATGGACTCTGCCTGATGTACAACGTTAGCGACATAAGCCACAGCTACTTGCCTAATGGCTGTGAGCTCATGAAGCTGTGTAAGTCACTAATACATAAAGTTACCATCGAAGACCACAAGAAGTCACCGTAGCAACAACAGTAACAACAGTTATCGTAACCGTAGTTATGAAGATACAACGGTAACTTCTTGTGGTCCTTGGATACGATTTGTTCCAACTCAATTCAAGCTGACAATTTAAAACCACACAGATCGAACTGACGAATTTCCGGATTGTCGCGTGCGCTGGATCGGCTCCCGTCGCTTCTGCCTACTGCAGCAGCGTCTGTCTGCCAGCGTGAACTTCAGCCGGACCTGGCTAGACTACGAAACAGGATTTGGCGATGCGGACAACTTCTGGACAGGTGGCTCTCTTGGGAAGACAATAGGGCTTGTGCTTGGTGGATTCTGCATGTAGGGGGCCTGTGGTGGGGTTGCTGAGTGCGATTCTGCACTGGACCCCCTTAATTTATCACTCGTTCAAGGAAATTAGTCTGGTAGTCTACCAGCGTATGTGAGAGCGTAACGCTCGAACGTAACCGGGTGTGGAATTGGCATGACTGCTTTGCCTCTTCGCTGGCGACTGTGGCCTTAATTTGCAATTGTGCTCAAAGCCTCCGTTACCCCAACTAGGGTTGTTTTTCTCGCTTCTCCAAAAACTAAATGAAACAGGTAACCTGAACTCGATGAATGACGGGAGCTCATCAACTTTTGCTATCTCTCGGTCGTGGCATGCACCGGCCTAGAAACCAGGGGTTAGGGTGCCCACAAAAAGAGACAGGGTGCCCACCAAGAGACAGGGGCTCCTACCAAGAGACAGGGGCGCCCACCAAGAGACAGGGGCTCCTACCAAGAGACAGGGGCGCCCACCAAGAGATAGGGGCTCCTACCAAGAGACAGGGGCGCCCACCAAGAGACAGGGGCTCCTACCAAGAGACAGGGGCGCCCACCAAGAGATAGGGCTCCTACCAAGAGACAGGGGCGCCCACCAAGAGACAGGGGCTCCTACCAAGAGACAGGGGCGCCCAACAAGAGACAGGGGCGCCCAACAAGAGACAGGGGCGCCTACCAAGAGACAGGGGGCGCCCACCAGGAGAGACGGCTGCGCCCACCAAGAGCCAGGGGTGCCCACCAAGAGACAGGGGCTCCTACCAAGAGACAGGGGCGCCCACCAAGAGACAGGGGCGCCCACCAAGAGACAGGGGCGCCTACCAAGAGACAGGGGGCGCCTACCAAGAGACAGGGGTGCCCACAAAGAGACATGGGCGCCCACCAAGAGACAGTGGCGCCCACCAAGAGACAGGGGCGCCCACCAAGAGACAGGGCACCCACTAAGAGACAGGGCGCCCACCAAGAGACAGGGCACCCACTAAGAGACAGGGGCGCCCACCAAGAGACAGGGCGCCCACCAAGAGACAGGGCGCCCACCAAGAGACAGGGCACCCACTAAGAGACAGGGGCGCCCACCAAGAGACAGGGCGCCTACCAAGAGACAGGGCGCCCACCAAGAGACAGGGCGCCCACCAAGAAACAGGATGCCTACCAAGAAACAGCGGCGCCAACAAAGAGACACGGCGCTCTTTACTCATCAAGCTGTCACTCTCACTCAGTCTTTTCCCGAGTACATGCAATATAATAATCCTTAATATTGCAATGCAGGACTCAAACAACTGCACCGACTCACCACATATGGCGACACGGGCAATAACGGCGCCGGAGCAACCGTACGCTTTGAACTGACCAAATGGGACGGCTCTCAGTTCCACTGCGAGTACGACGGCTTTCAGGTGGGCAACTCGTCGACCAACTACCTGCTGAGCTACAGTCGCTACGCCACCGAGAGGTCCAACATCGCCACCGACGGACTGGCCGAGAGGAGCCGAGGCATGATGTTCTCCACTATGGACCGTGATAACGATCAGGCTAGTTCATTTTCCTGCTCGATTAACTACGCCAGCGCGTCGGGATGGTGGTTCAAGAGCTGCTTCTACACCAATCCTAATGGACTGTTTGTTAGCGGCGAGATTCGTCATCACAAGTACATTACTTGGTATGCCATTGATAATGCTTTTGTGTCGCTAAAAAGCATTCGAATGATGATTCTAGTGGAGTGAATAATGCAAGCTTTCGGGACTGAAGCTACATGTACATGTAAGGCATGATAGCTAGCCTGACGAAAAGACTTGAGAATAACTTTATAGCAAAAATATGGCATGGTTGTCAGGTCAAGGATGGATAGCCAATCAAATAAAGTGTACTATCAAAACGTTTCAAATGAGGCTTAACATGTACATAATAAAACTTAGATATGACTAACAAATGTCTTTTCCTATACTATCTTACTACCTGCGCATACTAATCTATCGAAAAATGTTGCTTACGTACACTTTGTCCAGTCTGTTTCACTTTCCGTGGAAAATTTCAATGTCCGCCTACGCTTCTGCGGCGTACCCGACGTCTCAGGACGTCGCTGCATGCATGTAGAAGGGACATCTATAGTAAACTCTCGTAATACGCTCGTATTGTTATCGAGGGTTATCGAACTATATATAAGTGTTCGATAACTCGCGATCGCTTCTCGCACGAGCCCACAATAGCTATAAATATTCGCAAATATTTGTAATTTTCAAATCTTTTTAACTTAAATTACTCAATCAGACATATACCAGAGATGTTTTGATTGATATTTATAATCACCTGTCAAAATTCACATATTAAAATTTGGATTGGAAAAATATCATCATAGCCCCCAGCTTCGATCCCTATACTTTGCCCTTGTCTTTGTGATTCTTTTTTATCAGAAGTTCCGTGTGTACCATGTACTGTCTTTTGTATGTAGTACGAGCTATTTACAAGTACAAACGTCTCTATGTCTTTATTGCACAAGTACGTTATTGGTACGTCGTTTTTAAAGATGCAAAAATGTATATGTAAAGACAGTGTGGCATCCCACAATCCGCAATTGCATGAACGTTTGTCAGTAATAAAACTAATTTTAGAGAGCACCACAGCACAGCTACAAATAGTGTTTAAGCGTTCTAAATGATGAAAAATTGCAGTTTTTCGTAAATTTTTCACGTACTATATATAATTAATAGCAATATATAGCAAACTTATCTGTCACTAAAATCACGTATTCATTTCCCGATTGACATTCAGATTCACATTCAAATTTTAACAAAGCCGCTGTAACTTTTCTTTACTTGAACGAAACGCTTTAAAATTTTACAAAAACTTTGACGCAATCAAGAAAAAAACTACGTAAAATATCTCAGCATTAAAAAATAGACTGTACAAATTATTCACATATAAAGTTTGTTCCTATCTCCTTAGTGTATTATTATGCAACTCAACAAAACGGCTTAAAATACACGCAGAGCTACGAAACTTTATTTTTCTCTTGACGCATGCGAGATGCGTTGGCAAGTCAAAAATCAGCACCCTAGCTTAAAGCCTGTACGAGTTATTCACCTGCAACCTGTGTTCCTATCTCCGTAGTGTATTTTGGGGGTCCAGCTTGACATTCGCTGACAGACACTTCTACTCAACGCAGAGCTACGAAACTTTATTTTTCTCTTGACGCACGCGAGATGCGTTGGCAAGTCAAAAATCAGCACCCTAGCTTAAAGCCTGTACGAGTTATTCACCTGCAAACTGTGTTCCTATCTCCGTAGTGTATTTTGGGGGTCCAGCTTGACATTCGCTGACAGACACTTCTACTCAACGCAGAGCTACGAAACTTTATTTTTCTCTTGACGCATGCGAGATGCGTTGGCAAGTCAAAAATCAGCACCCTAGCTTAAAGCCTGTACGAGTTATTCACCTGCAAACTGTGTTCCTATCTCCGTAGTGTATTTTGGGGGTCCAGCTTGACATTCGCTGACAGACACTTCTACTCAACGCAGAGCTACGAAACTTTATTTTCCTCTTGACGCATGCGAGATGCGTTGGCAAGTCAAAAATCAGCACCCTAGCTTAAAGCCTGTACGAGTTATTCACCTGCAAACTGTGTTCCTATCTCCGTAGTGTATTTTGGGGGTCCAGCTTGACATTCGCTGACAGACACTTCTACTCAACGCAGAGCTACGAAACTTTATTTTTCTCTTGACGCACGCGAGATGCGTTGGCAAGTCAAAAATCAGCACCCTAGCTTAAAGCCTGTACGAGTTATTCACCTGCAAACTGTGTTCCTATCTCCGTAGTGTATTTTGGGGGTCCAGCTTGACATTCGCTGACAGACACTTCTACTCAACGTAGAGCTATGAAACTTTATTTTTCTGACATCTGATCATCTGAAAACAAAAGAGCTAACGTTCTGACGTTCCCTTAAAGTACAATGGTTTTTGTAGTCTAATGCGCTAGTACGGGCGTATCTTCATCAGTTCCAGGACATTTCGTCCACCGGCATTTTGACAACTGGTATCGTACATGTACATCACGTAACCATGAAGACATTACGGCAACTGGACATTTGATTCAAGCTAAAATTTACTTCCAAGTGTAAATTCTTTAAACAAATTTGACATCGCATTATCACTTCTCACATTCTCTGGCTGGTGCAGAGCTATAATTATCAGCTACAATTTGCTGAGTTGCCGTAATGTCTGGTTGACGAACTGCCGGTTGACGAAATGCTGGTTGACAAAATGTCCGGTCACCTCTTCATCATTCACAGAAAGAGGATCCAACTGTTTAAAAAGTCTTCTGCATGGCTGCATGGTGTAGCAGACTTCCTATGAGTCCCGTTTTCGACTTCCGGGCTACACCAGATGGCTCAAACAACTCCCGATCATGAGGACCCCACTAAAGCAGCGTAAAAATGATGCGATGCGTGCTCATAAGGGATGTGTGGCAGGGGTCCGTACAGAAATTATTTTTCAGGCTCAGGTGGGTGACCCAGCTATAACCAGAGCCGAATTTGTGAACTTTCTATCCCGTCATATGTTTCCCATTAGATGAATTCCCTGAATCTTAGTCACTGTCCAGACAACAGAGGCGGAAAGTGTAAATACTGTAATCTAATTTATATAATTTCGTGGATTTTATTCCTAGCTCATGTACGAGTAACAGATTCGTTTTATGCCAGTGAGCAGTGTTGTGTCGTTATTTTTCTACATTTTTCGTTTTTTCGACAATTGTTACTTTTTCTTAACTGCACTACTGTAGAGTAGTAAGAATAAGTAAGAAAAGGTTAGTTAGACGAACGGCCCTTTTACGGGCTCCTAGTCACGACACAACATTTCCCCCCTCCCTGGACTGCTAATCCATTGGGTTTCCCCGCGTGGGTTCGTATCCCATCCTCGTCGCCAATGTGGTGTCTCAGCAGACTAACACAGGAAACACGAGTGGCAGGTAAGACTTTTTGCCGGAAAAAAAGGTACGAGCTCCACTTAGGGCAACCCGCGCTTATATTTGATATTTAACAGTAAATTGTTACACGATCGATAAATTCGACCGCCAAAATGTCACGTGATTAAAAATACGTTTCACAATACAATATACGAATAATTTATTAACTGCACTACTTAAAGTAGAGTAGTAAGAAAAAGTAAGAAAAGGTTAGTTAGACGAACGGCCCTTTTACGGGCTCCTAGTTACGACACAAAAAGCAGGAATGAGCTAATTGAGCTAAAGGTTTCGAAGGCTTAAATTATTTACTTGCCATTTCAATAAAAGAATTCTCGTCCAACTCTAAATAATTTATTTCCTTCCTCTAGTACATGATGTTTTTCTTCTTCTACAAAATGCACTAAAAATCTCTTAGTACTTTTCTAAGCATGCAGATTAAGCCATACAGCGCAAAATTTATTTATGCTTCTTGATGCATGATGTTTTTCTTTAAAAATTTTTGTTCCGTTCATTGCTTTAATTTCCCGCTTTAAGTTACGCTTTGAAAAATGTTAATTTGTTTTGAAAATAAACAGTTGCTCGAGATATGAATTTTCACCCGTCCTAATTTTCCAGTTTTTATACAGCAATATAGTGGTTCTCAGCGAATGTCAAGCTGGACCCCTAAAATACACTACGGAGATAGGAACACAGTTTGCAGGTGAATAACTCGTACAGGCTTTAAGCTAGGGTGCTGATTTTTGACTTGCCAACGCATCTCGCATGCGTCAAGAGAAAAATAAAGTTTCGTAGCTCTGCGTGTATTTTAAGCCGTTTTGTTGAGTTGCATAATAATACACTAAGGAGATAGGAACAAACTTTATATGTGAATAATTTGTACAGTCAATTTTTAAATGCTGAGATATTTTACGTAGGTTTTTTTCTTGATTGCGTCAAAGTTTTTGTAAAATTTTAAAGCGTTTCGTTCAAGTAAAGAAAGGTTACAGCGGCTTTGTTAAAATTTGAATGTGAATCTGAATGTCAATCGGGAAATGAATACGTACTAAAATCGTGTATATGTAGCTTTTATTTTAGCTCGTAGTCAAAGATTGATACGCATATACGCGATCACCGCACCGGCCTGTTGCCATCCCAGCAATTACTGTTGTTAGCTCTAGCTGGCAGGCGATTTTATGTGAGCCGAGTCGCACTGCCCACAGCCAGTGCAGGAGGTGCTGCATACTGCTGACGCGCCCGCCCTACTTACGGGCGGGCGTTTCGTGGACCTCTTGACTGCCTTCCTTGCTACATAGCTGGCTGATGCAGGTGCACCGCGCAGGCGGTGCGGCCTATACGTTCGCGCCCAGTCCTTAAAACGCGCCCTATGACATTTTCCTACGCTTGACTGGCTGACAATGTAATTTTTTGCTGTTTTTGTTGTTGTCGTTTTTGTTTTTGTTGTTGTTGTTTTGCACACAACCGTTTACTGTACTTTATCAAATTTGGTTAGTACAAACAAAGAAATTTCTGACAGCATTTTCTGAAATGTTACAGAACTGCTAAACCCTATACTTTCGTCCTACAGCAGTTCTTTTGTTATATTTTAATTTGCAAGAAAAGGAGCAAGTCTACCTTAATCCTTTTATACCTCTTTTTTACTTCTTATTGCCTCTCCAATTCTTTCAGAATTTAACAACTGCTTTTTATTAATCTTTAGAGTTTTGTACTTTTCTGTGAGGAAAGGTAATGATCAAACATGTACTTTAAATTATAATATTAAACATCAAGCTCTAAGGGAATTAAGTTTGTACCAAATTTGATTGTCGTGGAACAATTTACCATTGGATTATTAATATTAGGCCTATTTTAAATTTAACTTTAAAAGCCTTTTTAACTAGGACTAAAATTTTTCTGCATATTTGTGTTGGATGATTTGTTTATAAATTGTCAAAATTTCAAATGCCGGCACATTCTTCAACTAGATCTCGGATATCTGATAAGAAAATGTTACTGTAGCTCATCTGTTAGATCTTGATTCTCGATCTGAACCAACCAGTGCAACCACCTACAAATCCACCAACGTGTACTGTACGTTTGTGAATTCATTACGTTTGTCATATATTTTCAAAAGCCTAAAGAATTCTCCTTGCTACACACCATACATCATTACATCTTACATGCAGTACTAGATTGCCTGGGTGGACCTTGTTGCATATACATGTGCAAACTCCTAAATAATGCTGGCCATGCGACAGTTGGTAATAAAAAATATGAGTTACCTCTAAAATAGCAAAGCAAAATAAACATACTTTTGGATAAATAGCAGGATTTACTATGACTATATTTTTAAGGCTAATTATGCCTCATCAGCTAATTAGGATACCATGTAGATTACTTGTGTTTTTATAATAGCTAATCTGTATGCCATCTAGTGGCAGGTGCCTGTGAGGAAATTTGTAAATTTCTTAATACAGTTTAGTGAGCATACTACATAAGTCATGATTCATGAATGTCTAGAAGTCAAAGTAAAATGAATATAGTGAATATTGTGTGATACAATTCATAATGTATTCACCTATACTTATAGGCCCTAGCTCAAGAATAATTCCACTTGCTAGATGATTTGGCATGGAAGATAAGAGCCCTGATTCAAATGACTCATCAGATGCAAAATACAAATCTAGTAGAGATACAAGCTATTAAAACTAGGGGTCCCTAATCCTAGACATTTTACAATCCTGGGCATACATGCGCAACAGTCGGCCGACCGATTTGGCGGCCAATCAAGGAAGTCGCAAAAATGCCCACCCAAAAAATAACCTGAAAAGTAGTACTAAGTAGCTGACGAGGCATTTTAGCTTAATAAAACAGTCATAGTTACTCCTGCCGTTTACCCAAAGTTGCGTTAATTTTGCTTTCGGGTTTTTTTATATGTAAGTCGCATTTTTGGCCAAAAACTACGTCGCTTTTTGTTAAAACTAAGTCGCACGGCTGACCGAATTTTGGAGGTTGCACATGTATGATCCTGGATCCTGGACAAAAAATTGACCCAATCCTGGGATCCTGGGCCAATCCCGGGATTGAACAAACAAATTTACGGGAAGCTTTCCCATTGTCCACAAAACAATTTCTCAACCAATTTGAGTATTTAGGTTTCTAATTTCTATTTCCAGCTTATACGAGTAGAACTGCATTGATAAAATAGTTGAAGTTACATGTAGTTGTTAGTTGTACATACACACTAAACTACACTCTCTCCCCTCGGATTAGGACCATATACCCTGTGCTGGTGCCTCTCTCTGCCCCAACACAGACCACCTCACATGCACACACACACAGAGACTCAGACTCAGAACCCAGTCCGCACCCCACCCCCATTTTCCCCTTTCCCTTCCTTAGCTGTGTCTGCGCACTGCAGCAGGGGCTGGGCCAGTGGGCCTAGTGTCCATGCCATTGCCACTTAGACAGTTAGAGTCTAGACTAGAGTCAGACCCCTTAGTCTAGTCTAGTGACTAGTAGTGCTTGATACAGTTGATTGATAGCCCTACTGTCCTTTATTCTATAACTTCATTCTCAAGATGCAAAAATTCTCCCAAAACTGTTGAGTGCTAATTGCAAGACAAAACATATTCACTTCTGCAAAGTGTAAATTCCAATCCCGTGTTTACCAGGATCCCGGACCCCTAATCCGCGGATCCCAAACACTAACAAAAAGCCGGGATCCCGGATTGGGACCCCTAATTAAAACCTACAGATTTTGAAACCACTGAATTCCAATTCTTGGAACTATCTTTGCATCGATTCTTAAATTTGAAGTCATAGGTATAGTCATAATAGTTAGGAAAAGGGCAAACAAAGATAGGAGTAAATGCATGTTAAATCAAGATTTAAGGCCCTTGCAACTTTTCTCCTCAATCTTTTTAATTGGCCTCTAGACTAGTTTCTAGACTTAGACTAGACTAGCAAGCATGCTTGTCTTGGTCTTGCCATAGCTGGCAGTTTGTTAACCAGCTGAACTAAACCTATAGGGCCATTCTATATAATTATGGTCGTAACATGACAGACTATTTTTACTTATAAAATGAAATCTAATAATAGAATATACTAAACCAATTTTTGAATGAAAGATTTTTTTGTCAAGAATATGTTTATAAAGTTTCATATAGATATCATCATTAGTATAGATGCTATTAAACCTTGAATGGCACTTATGGTCGTAACAACAGGATTTTTGACATATAGAAAGAAACGAAAAGGTAAAAGTCTTATAACATTTTTCATTTTTGATTTTTTGCAATATTTTTTTTAATTTGACTAAGAACATCTTTAGAAGTCATACTCTTCTATTAGAATATATAAACTCAAAAGGCAACAAAGATACAAAAGAAAAGGCAGCCTTATGGTCGTAACATATTTTTTTCAGTCAATTCAGTAACTTTGAGGTACTAATATATTAAATATATAATAGATTATATGGTTGCTAATGTTTTTATCTGATGATGCAAGTACTATAATTTTATATATAGTTTGTTTTAACCTTCTAAAGCTTCTATTTGTTTTTAAAAGGTACATAAACTTAATGATGTCTTTTGCTTAGAAAATGTCCAATTTTTTACAAAATAACTTT
>NIVC01005092.1:0-26447 GCA_002269645.1 Macrostomum lignano | reverse complement strand
CTTGAAAAATATCATTAATGACAACTGATGCGAGAAAATTAGTTTTTAGTTAATAATTTGAGTATCAAGCAAAAACTTAACTTTATGAAATTTATGATTATGTTTTAAATACTCTATTACCTGTTTTATTAGAAAATCTTATAACTCTGCACGTTGTTATAAGATGAGTGACGACATCTAACGGTGTGTAAAACAGCGAGCAGTAAAACAGTCATTTTAGCTAAAATTTACGCTTGTGCGGCCGGACAAGCTTCTTGTCTAAATAAGAGCGTGCTTAAGGCACTGCAAAAACAAGGTCCTCCGCGAAATCTGTTCGGAAAAACACAGTTTTCGTGTTGCCTAACAATTGTCAACGACAATTGTCTTATTGGCAGGTCGCCAGAATTTTTGTGTCGTCGGTCTCCATCCAGCTTTTAAAGGCCTCTTAATCTCGGATGAAAATACATACGTGTAGCTCCTAATTTCCTAACATGCAATGTCAGAAGAGAAAAACGCTTCTATTAGGACAAAGCTACATGTATATGTTACATGTACATGTACAACATGTATGGTTATACACCATGTCAATGTATGTACTAGCTGTACATGTATACCCGTACTATATATATGTATGTTTAGCCTTAGATTGTCAGGCTGAAAAGTACCTGATACATCAACCACGTCTTGTGGTGCTTGCATCTTTGATTGCAGTAATGTACAACTGCATGTATACGCAGGAATTTAAATTTGGAGGGGCAATTCCCCAACCCTAATTGTGCAATTATTTGGTATCTTGGTACGTTAATTGGACGCCCTACGCTCGTAATGTACATGTACATGTATTGCCTGAGAGTCAAGGGAATCATGGGGGAATTCCTGAGATTTCATGGTTGAAGTCATGCTGAATCTATACGTAGTATATTCAAAAAATTTTCCATTCTTTTGTTGGCTCCCAACAGGGGCACAGCTGATTGCTAGTGTATCTCCTAAATGTCGGGTGGGCGCCCGGCGGTGTCTTGGCGGCGGTGTCTTGGTTGGCATTGGCACGATCTCTCTCTTTTCTTATGGTGGTCTCCCCACTTGGTATAGCTGCGCCCCCTGACTCTCGCTGGGTGCCCCCTTCATTTCCAGGTCAGTGCCCTTCACCCCCATATACATGTATCTTCTAGGCAATAGATATATAGTACTCCTGTCTCGCTAAACTCGCTTAAACTAAATATCTTTTTGCGATCTATGTTCTTGTGCATTCATATTTGATTTTGCGTGCAGAATTGGCCACAATCTTGCACGCTCAAGCATGAAGTTGGAAGTAGGTCCAAATACATCAAAAGGTACAGGATTGAAATCTATTTTTAGAAATGGAAAACCCTCTTCAACGTGCAGGATTGATTTTTTCTATGGTCTAACTTTATGGTCTCTGATTAAAATAGAATCAACTAAGAATGAGATTTTTAGCTGATTTTATGAGTTTATAAGTACTCAGTAGCTCTCGACAAACAAGGTAAGGCAAACACCAGCTACAATGGCGCTAGAGCAAATTCTGTGGGTCCTGACTGTGTCCATCATTGCCGTATGCGTCATCATCGGCTGGGCGTTGGCGGCAGTCTTTGTCCGCATCCTGTACTCCTCTCCGGGAGCCGACAGCGCCATTTCTCTTCGTCGCGGCGTCTTCACCCTGCCGCGCTCGAACTACAGGCCGCCGCCAGCGCTGCTGCGCCTGCGAAAGCCCGCCTCGGGCGACGATGCCACCCTGGAGCAGCGGTCTAAGGACAACCAGCAGGTGAACTGGTGCAACCACCGGCTACCCTACTGGCCCCTGGGACAGGATTGGCACAGATTGGAGTCGCAAGTCAATTCCAGACTGCAAGTGCTGCGCGATTCAACTACTGTTAGTAATAGCAACTGCAATACAAACAACACCTGCATCGATTCGGTTGGATTGTCATCCGGATTGCCTTCAGAGCCTGAGGCCATTCTCCTTCAGTACACCTTCCTGTACGATATGGTGTGACAAACTGCAGATACGTACGTAGATAAAGGCTAATTTCAAAATACACTTTGTGGCGTTATTTTTAGTTTGTTAAAACTTTACGGGCATGTAACAGTGGTTTGGTCGACAAAATGCTTGCAATTGTGTCAAAAAGTCTGTTTTTATTTCCTGAATTCGATTTTAGAATGACTGCTTAATAGTTATGGTTGCATATCATAGCATCAGAATTATGTACACAAGAGAAGCTAGATTTGCTAGATCAGGCATACACAGAAATTTTAGCGGCGAATTGACTTCGTATCCATCCAAGCATCAGTTTCACAAGCCGAGGCATGGTTGCTGCGAACAATAAAAGCTACAATGGATTCGTGGGTGCACCCGGTCTTTAGTTTCACTCCCTTTCTCCGTGGCCTTCAAAAGTCCAGAGACTTCTAAATATAACAGCTGTTATCTTCAGAGCTCTCTGCAAAAGTCACAGAGTCCAGCCTACCCTGCCTTGGCTTTAGAAGCCATGCAAACGCGTGGAGACCGGCAGAAACTGGGGTTGAGAGGGAGACAAGAGGGGCTAAAACAGATCGATTTTTCTGTCCCCGCCTGGACTCCCACCCCTCGCCTCTGACCACCGCTTCGCGCTAATTCTCGGTTGTGAGGGAGGCATACAGAGCAGCTGCTGAGTACAGTCCTAACCCAAGCAGAAGAGCGTGGCTTTTACCTTCTCATGATACTCAGCCCCGAGAGTACGCTCTCACCTCTGCAGCATCGCTTGCTCTGAACTTCCTCCTCCACTGCCTCTGTCGGAGCCTCCTTACCTGAGCGGCTGTAGGACGCCTCCCTCCCTGCGTACCCCACAGTTCCTACCCTGCTGTATCACTAGGCCCGTTTAATTTGTGAGTCAGCCAGCCTCTGCCTGCAGCCTCGCTTTCTCCTTGCGGCATTGAGACTGGAAATTCGGCGAACCAGTTCGCGAGTCTAGCTTTACAGAGCTCCGCATCAGCCGCGAGCAGGGTCGGAGCCATGGCTCCCGTGCACATGGAGTACGAAGAGGTCCTGGAACACATCGGCAGCCTTGGCCGCTACCAGATCGTGCTGTTCAACCTCCTCGCCTCGCTGTCGTGGAAGGCCGCTGCCAACATGGTCATTACGGTATTCCACGTGGTCCGACCGGCGTTCGTGTGCCAGCAGGCCTACCCGAACTGGCTGGAGAGTCCCCCCACCTGGGCGCAGATCGTTAACGCTTCAGCCACAGGCGGTCAGGACAGCCAGTGCTGGTTCACGCCGCCACGAAATGGCACTTCCGGGGAGCAGCAACAGCAGCAGTGCACCCTGTTTGCCTACGATAAAAGCGAGTGGAAGGAGACAATTACAACGCAGGTAAACAGTCACATTCTGCGATAAAGACATGGCTTTCAGGTGTTTATTAACGATCTATTTCCATTTACGCTCACACCCAGTGGGATCTTGTCTGTCGGCGCCAAGGCCTGGAGCCGCTTGTGTTCGGCAGCTACGCCCTCGGCTACGGCTTCGGCGTCGTGCTGGGCATCTTTGCCGACAAGTGAGCAGTTCAATTGGGCGGGCTTAAGTACCCACTTCAAATCAGAATACGGCTTAAAAACTAGATCGAACGACTAGTTAAAGAATAACAGCGCAAACTTTATTGATTGTTCCGTCAAACTAAACCTGGCATGCACCAAGACTCACCCTGACCCATCTAAATCAACCACTACTCATCCTGCCAGCTCACTCCGAGTGCAACCCACGCTGCCCCACCGCAGGTTCGGTCGTCGACCAGTGCTGCTGGTGAGCTGCGCGATGGAGGCCCTGTTCACTCTGCTGGAGAGCGTCTCTCCGAACTTCCTCTCCTACCTGGGGCTGCACTTTGCGCACGGCATCTTCGCCACAGTTAATCTCTGTCCACTGTGTGCATCACCGAGTTTGTCGGCTGCAAGCACAGAGCTTTGGTCGCCAATTTACTGTGGCTGTACTATTGTCTAGGCTACATGTCTGTGGCCGGTATGGCTTATCTAGTGAGACAGTGGCGGTGGCTGCAACTGCTCACCTGCCTGCCCTGCCTTTTTTACATTGCCTGCTACTTGTGAGTGCAGAAGCGAATCTACGATAACTTTGGCTTGGTGGGACACTTTTGCCAGACTAAAAACTACAGACGTGAAGACGTGTACTGTATTATTAAGACCTAGATTCCAAGCTTTGAAAAGCAAGAGCTAACTTAAGATGTATGCAACTCTAACTCTTATACAATAGGTCAATGATTAACCGTTGATTAACCGATCAACCGTTGCAGTCTTCTGCAGGAATCGCCGCGCTGGCTGATCGCCCACGGCCGGTATACCGACGCCCTCTACGTGTGCGAAAACATCGCCAGAGTGAACGGCCGGACCATCCCGACCGCTGCCAAGGAGTTGCTGGTGAGTCCAGCGAGACCTACGATGAGTGACTCAGTTTAAAGTTAACCCCGCACTGAAGTAAAATTCCACCATCTCTCAACCCGCAGACCTACGGCTTCCAGACCTCGCAGCCACCTGAGCACAGTCGCGAAGGCAACGTCTCGGAAATGTTCAGGACCCGGATAATGCTAAAAAAGTCCCTCATTTTGTTCTGCGCCTGGTGAGTCTAGTATGGAAAATGTATCGCGATGGATAAGATTTTGTAGCTTTTGTTGAACAAAAGATTTATTCTTACACTACTTCAGGGGTGTCGCAAAAACGACCATCCTCCCGAGTAAAAGTTTTGGGAACATGCTAATGCTTAGTTTTCTTAGTTGCTTCACGAAATAATGACTGGCTCTAACAATGACAAAGTCTTGCACCTGCTTATACTATGTACATTTAACATTTATTGCAACTTTTAGTCCCATCCGTCTTTAGGGACTTTAGGGACTTTAGGATCTTTAATCTTTAGGGATCTTTAGGTATCGCCTGTACGCTCGTATGGCGTAAAAAGTTCTACATTTACTGAAAAATGGTTGCTATGCTCAGTATGAAATGCTAATTATAGTTATAAGGCTCTGCCCCCTTCGATAAAGTCCATGGGGACACTCTGCTTACAGAATAAAAGAAGCGAATTAGAGAATTTTGCCTCCTACTTCCTCACGCCTGCACAGGTTCGCAATCAGTTTAAACTACAACAGCATATCCCTGGACTCTGATTTCCTGGCCAGCGACGTCTTCATAAACACCGTCCTGTCCGGTTTGATCGAGGTCCCGGCCTACGTCACGGCCTGGATTGTGGCCGAGAAAGTCGGACGCAGAATTCCCATTGCCGTCTTATACACGATGCTTAGCGCCTGCCTAATCTCGGTGGCTGTGCTCACTCCAGGTGAGCAATCCTGCCAGTAGGGTTCAATGACCTTCAAGATACTTTTCGATATAATTAGATTGTTGCAAAATGTGAAGTGAATCATATCGCATCTCGACATCGGTAACAGATAGGATAGACCGCTGCATCCGTGCGGATCTTTCTTGTCTTTTCTGTAGTCTATATAACTAAATCTCAAAAGTTTTTATGTACTAAATAAGGACGCGTCCAACTCAGTGTTGGGCTATATCCCGTCTTGAACAATGATTTTTTTTGCCCGCCAGCCGCACGCGGTCAAAAAAGGAGGCTGCGTCACCTTAAGGCGAGGTCACTATATGACGTAACCACTCCCGCGTCCTTGTCAACGTCTGCGCAGTCCCTGCATGCACAGGCTCAGGGCAGCAGGCCTCCAATCCGATCACTTGCCCAGCCGGCATCTAACAACTCAGCAGGACATCGTGAGGCCGGGTCAGTCATGCTCTCTGGACAAGGCGTCAGTCAGCTCGTAGCCAAGGTCCCACAGCACTATAAAGCTACAGTATCAAAAAAGTCTTAGCTATTCTAGAAAAATTTACATCGGGCCGTGTAACATCCATATTTTTGCTCTCTTCTGCTCTGCTTCATCAAATATTGAAATATTTATCGGACTCTTCTTTCACAGGCAGCGTCTCTCACACCGTTCTCGCCCTTCTGGCCAAGCTGTCAGCTACTTGCGCTTTCTCAATCATCACAAACTACACAGCAGAGGTCTACCCGACCTCGATCCGGAACACTGGTATCTTCTTCTGCAGCGCCATCGGCCGCATCTCCTCCCTGCTGGCCCCTTCATCCTGGCCTCAACAGCGGCGGCCTACGGCGCCCTGGCCGCCCCAATCGCATGGGCATTCTTGCCGGCGCCGCGCTCTACTACCTGCCAGAGACCAAGGGCGCTGCCCAGACTGTGAGGGAGGCCAACATCATCACTGAGCTGGGGCCTCACTGCTGTCCCGCCTCCCCTGTCACTCTTCACCCGCCTCCCTCACTCTCCTCCCGCCTCCCTGTCACTTCCTCCCGCTTCCCGTCCCTCTCCTCCCGCCTCCCCTGTCACTCCTCCCGCCTCCCCTATCATTCTCCTCCCGCCTCCCCTGTCATTCTCCTCCCGCCTCCCCTGTCATTCTCCTCCCGCCTCCCCTGTCATTCTCCTCCCGCCTCCCCTGCCATTCTCCTCCCGCCTCCCCTGCCACTCTCCTCCACCTCCCCTGCCATTCTCCTCCCGCCTCCCCTGCCACTCTCCTCCCACCTCCCCTGCCATTCTCCTCCCGCCTCCCCTGCCACTCTCCTCCCACCTTCCCTGTCACTCTCTGGGAGGCCCTAAACTCCCCTGACCAATTTTTAATTAGACTGCAGTCGGATTAAATGCTCTCTCAACTCGTCTCAAACAAACGAATTACATAAACTTGAACCCCATCAAATTCTCCAACAGCGGCAAGGAGCCGGCATTCATCAGCTTGGTGCAGAAACGCCGCCAAGAGATCGCCGTGTACTTTGTTGGCAGAGGAGAGTCCGCCACCGTGTCCTTCGGGAACTCGGTTGCTGACGCGGCAAGTCAACAGCAGACGGCTGCGGCGGCGCAAGACCAGCAGCCCGTGCAGATCAGACTAGAAGGAGTCGCTGCAAATGCCGAAACGCCAGATCTGCCAGACGCCAAAGCAGCTGAAACAGTTAACAGCTCGCAACCAGCTTCCGAAGAAGACGTGCAGGTTGGTTTTGGGACCAACAACTACCTAATTGATCCTTACGACGGATGAGCTGTGAAGAAAAGTTTATTGAATTTTTAACTGGACGTAGAGTTTGCTTTTTATTGGCTTTTTATTTTTCACTTGGTGCGAAGCAAAGTAGAAAACTTATTGAGTAGTATGAGTGGCAGTTTTTGTTATTATTTGTCTGCTACAGAAGGTGACATCTCCAGCGAAGAAAGCGTGTGTACCATTTCTCTATTCTTAAAAAGTCTTTGAATTCGTATTTTTTCTGAGCTCCTACCGGAATTTTCTCGTATCACATTCCATTTCTACCCGATACCATGGCCAAAAGTGCAAGCAGCAACCCAGCACATTCGTCTTTCACTCTACGTTTCAACTCGGGATCTGCCATATCCTGCTTACGAATTATCGCGACTGTTATACCTGTAATTTTACTGTAATTTTGTCTCTGGCCTTACAGAGAGCACCACCAGATAACCATAACCAGGAATATTGTTTTAATGTATACTAAAATAAATAATTTATTTGATTTAGTGCCTTAGAAGAAATAGGAAGTATTAGACACCTTACATTGGCGCCCCCAACAGGCACTGCACATTGGCGCATTTTTCAGGTTCGTCCATTTTGAAGATCTAGGCCGGCCCATACATGTACATGTACTGCGCTCCACTAAATTAATGCAAACTTGATATTTTTCTTTTAACGGAATGCTTTCCTTAAATTACCTTGCGCACTTAAAAACCATAACAGATTCAATCTTTGAGGTCACAAAATAGTGTGTACAGTGTCAAAATGAACAAACTGCACCTGCAGGCATCAAAAGTTTACTCCTCTGATTTTCAGCTGCCGACTCGGTCCATGATTTGTTTTTTAAAGCGGGCAGTAATTGTGATATTATTAGCTTGATTTGTGATTTACTTTTGTTTTATTTCAATTATTATACTTTATACTATTCGGATCATGTAAATTATGTTTAGATACCATTTATTAATGTTTGTTGTAATATATATATTGATATCAAAATTCTTATTGTGCAAATTACGGGAGTTTTTTGCAAATAAAACGCAGTTTGAATGAACAGTTAGTCTACTTCATTTATTGCCTTGCACTGCAATGATGACTGATGAAAGATGCTGCACTTAATTAAAGTCCAATTTCGCTACATAAAATTTCTTAAACAAAACAGAAGCTGCAGGTGCAACTTGCAACCTGCCAGCGCAATTTGAATTAGCTAACGAGAAACGGGTGGCACCAGAAGAAACCCAGAAAAGATTGCACGTTGATTTTTTTCTTAACGTGCCACTTGGTCAGATTTTCTGCCGGCAATCTCGCGGTTGCTAAAAAGGTTATGAATCCACAACACTAAAATTACTATCGGATTTTTTTAGATTTTGGTCTTTGGACGACCTGATCTTAAACTGGTTTTGGTGCGGAAAATTTGCAGAAAAAACTGGAATATTCCATTACCACTCACTGGCTGGCTTTACTACTAACTTTACCTAGTTTGTGCCAGACATGACATGCATGCAATGCATGCTAAAATAGAATGAAACATTGTTAACTGCAGAGACTTGATCGAAAAGTGCAAAGTTTTCAGATAAATTACAAATAGTACAACCAACCAATCAAAACAGCTATTTAAATTTTCATAAGCTTCTGGGCTTTACTATCTACGGCAGACAGTACAGTAGTCACAGGGACAGATAACACTCATGCATTACGAACGCGATAAGATAAGGACGAAATACAGGAAGCGACACGTCTGTCTTTACTAATTGTTTGTCATTTGCCACGTTGCTCCAATGTTTGGAACGCCTTGAATGTACGCTGGCTAAGGGGAAGGGGTGGGGGTGGCGTACGAATGTACGGAGAATGGGACAAGCCCGCCCTCCCTCAAGTTCACAAACCCCCAAAATTCCTCGGGCCATTCTAATTCTAGCCCAATCCAGTCTGTCTGTCCAGTCCAAGCGCACGTGATCGTGGCCACGCTTCCTCGTCCCCCCGCAGCGCCCCACCCCCTACGAGCAAACCCCAAATTGTGAGGACCCACGTGATCTTCCCTCAATAAATAAGAAGTACCAGCGTGGTTCGCTACCTTCTTACTTTGCTTTTTTGTCCTACCAGGGTCAAACGGATTGAATCCAAGCTCTTGTTTGCTAAGCTCGCCGTTGAACCAAATTGACAGAATTCTATTATCTACTACAGTCATGGGCGGAACTGTTAGCACACTGTCCAATACTCATAGCAACTCTTACTGTCCCAAGGATGGCGCTTGCGGTTCCAGCAACGAAGTTTTGAAGTCCAATTTAGTAGAGGTAACGTAAGTTTTTGTGTCCGCAGTGTTGGTAGAAGGAAGCTAATTGAATTAGAGTTTATCAGGCCAACTTCTACAGTTCTACTACGAAGTTTGCACTTTTTTGAAAGTTATTTTAATATTGAAAATGATTGAATCAGAAATTACAGTTCAACTCATAGCTTTGTTTGTACCACTTACCTTAAACAAACTTCAAAAAATGTCAAAATATTGACCAGTAGTATAAATGTTTCTGTTTTATAATATTAAGATTGGTTAAGTATATTATTATTTGGGCATAATAAATGTGAATAATTTAGATTTGCCAAATATCTATTAATATTATTTGTTGTTTGTTATGGCAAATTGACAAATTCAGTATCTTAATTATAAGCCATATCAAGTTATTTCAAGTAATAACTTCCATAGCCATAGGCCATAGTCATAAATCTCATTTTTTAGGTCTAGATGAAAATTGCCACTTGTAATTTCCCATAACTATAGCTATAGTATAGTTGCAGTATCAAACATGCGCAACCCCCCCCCCTGATTTACACGGGCCATGTGACTTTCCTGTGAAAGAAACCTAAAGCAAAATTAACACTTGGGTAAACGGCAGGAGTAACTATAACTGTCTTATTAAGGCTAAATGCCTTGTCATCTAATTAGTACTACATCTGTATTTTGGATGGGCATTTTTGCAACTTACCCCTGGTCTACCACAATTTACGGTGGCCAGATCAGCCAGGTCGGCCAGCATTTGCGGATGTATGTGCAGTATCTACACAAGCATTTAGTTTAGTAGTAAATTGCTATAAAGTCAAAGATCTGTTTTTTATCAAACATAACAGTGACACAAGCTCCTCATTCCATTACTGACATTCCTTTCCCCAAATCGTTTTGTCCCATAGCAGCAGAGCGGCGGAAAACAGCAGCAGCAGAAAGCCCTGGCAGAAGCTCGCGTGGCATTCGACCTGTTTCTTGCTGGCCTGGAGGCGGCCAGCCATGATGGGCCCTGCCTGGGCACCCGCCAGACAGCCAGTGCTCCATTTGTATACAGTACCTATGGCGAGGTGAGGCTGTGACATGCTAATTAACAGTTTCTTCCTTGCTGTTTCTAATTATAGTACATTCCGTTGTAGTATCAGCACCAGTTGGTATTAAATCGTCAGTTCGACTTTCAGTGGAATTGATTTTTCTTCTGCAAGATTCTGTTAATGCTGCTTCAAGTGCCAGTTTGCTTATTCCAGTGTAAACAGCAATCGAAGTTTCGATTTTATAAACTTCTTTCCCACGGCTGCACTGCATCTCCAGGAGTGAAAAGCACTTCTGTTCTCTAGAAGTTAGCTTCAGGTGCCAGTCAGTGCACATCCTTGATCAAATTCCTAACATTTGCCAAAAAACCTCAGATTTAAGTGATCAATTGTCCCGTTGTCTGCTTTTATCCCATATAATGATCCTTTCTCCATCTTCCTCCGTTCCTCTCCTCCCCCCTCTTCCCTTCCCCTCCTCTCCCCTCCTCTCCCCTCTCCCCCTCCTCTCCCCTCCTCTCCCCTCTCCCCTCTCCTCCTCTCCCTCTCCTCCTCCTCTCCCCTCCTCCCCCCTCTCCCCTCCTCTCCCCTCTCCCCTCTCCCCTCCTCTCCCCTCTCCCCCTCCTCTCCCCTCCTCTCCCCTCCTCTCCCCTCTCCCCTCCTCTCCCCCTCCTCTCCCCTCTCCCCCTCCTCTCCCCCTCCTCCCCCTCTCCCCCTCCTCTCCCTCCTCTCCCCCTCCTCTCCCCTCTCCCCCTCCTCTCCCCTTCCTCTCCCATCTCCCCTTTACTCTTCCCTCTCCCTTTCCTCTCCCCTTTCCCCTTCCTATCCCCTCTCTCTACCTCTCCCCTTCCTCTCCCCTTTCCTCTCCCCTTCCTCTCCCCTTTCCTCTCCCCTTCCTCTCCCCTCCTCTCCCCCCTCCCCTCTCCCCTTCCTCTCCCATCTCCCCTTTACTCTTCCCTCTCCCCTTCCTCTCCCATCTCCCCTTCCTCTCCCCTTTCCCCTTCCTCTCCCCTCCCCTTCCTCTCCACTCTCTCTCTCCCTCTCCGCTTTCCTCTCCTTTTTCTCTCCCTTCCCCCCTCTTCTCTGAGTCTCACATCTATTCCTAGTTATATTCCTAAAATGTTTTTTCTTCCGAAAGTACTTCGCTTACCATTTTCATTCGTAAAGCAAAATTTGCGCGGTCTAATAATTGAACCGCCTCTCCTCCTTTTCTCTGTTTCTGTTCTCTTAGCATCCGAATCTGTGGCTTTTCAAAGCGTGATGTCGGTTCGGCCAGTTTCGCAAGAAACTGGCACAGCTGCTGCTGCCTGCATCACCCTGCCACACAGTGCAAGTTCAAGCGACGAAGTCAATCAAAGCATTGTGTTGCCAAGTGCAGGGGGCGCTAATAGTCGGTAGTCGGATCCCTGCATGCCAATCAGTAACCATGCCGAGTCTGGATCCCATCTGGACGGCTAGAGACAGACGGGCAACCCAGTCAATCCTCAATCTTCATTTAATGACGAGGCCCCTGGATATCAAACGATAGGCAAAGTTACTCTCACCGTTTACCTTACGCAGGTGCTTCAAGAAGTGCGCGCAATGGCGGCCTACCTGACCGGGCCGCTGGGCCTGACCAGGGGCAGTTTTGTTGGCACCTTCTCCAGCAACAGCGCCAGCCTGGTTGTCCTGGAGCTTGCCTGCTACTCCAGCGGCCTGGTCATTGTGCCGCTGTACGACACCTTGGGCCGGGAGGCCTGCAGCCACATTCTGCAGGTGAGAAATGGCCTCGGATTTGATGAATTATTTAACTGACCATTTTCTATGTACTCTACTTGTCAATAAGTAGTCTTTCACGGTTTTAAGCCACTTAGCCACTGGTCCTACAGGCCACCTCAGCCTTGATCCTTCAGGCCACCTCAGCCCTGATCCTTCAGGCCACCTCAGCTCTGATCCTTCAGGCCACCTCAGCCCCTGATCCTTCAGGCCACCTCAGCCCCTGATCCTTTAGGCCACCTCAGCCCTGATCCTTTAGGCCACCTCAGCCCTGATCCTTTAGGCCACCTCAGCCCTGATCCTTCAGGCCACCTCAGCCCTGATCCTTCAGGCCACCTCAGCCCTGATCCTTCAGGCCACCTCAGCCCTGATCCTTCAGGCCACCTCAGCCCTGATCCTTCAGGCCACCTCAGCCCTGATCCTTCAGGCCACCTCAGCCCTGATCCTTCAGGCCACCTCAGCCCTGATCCTTCAGGCCACCTCAGCCCTGATCCTTCAGGCCACCTCAGCCCTGATTTTTCAGGCCACCTCAGCCCTGATTTTTCAGGCCACCTCAGCCCTGATCCTTCAGGCCACCTCAGCCCTGATTTTTCAGGCCACCTCAGCCCTGATTTAGGCCACCTCAGCCCTGATTTTTCAGGCCACCTCAGCCCTGATTTTTCAGGCCACCTCAGCCCTGATCCTTCAGGCCACCTCAGCCCTGATCCTTCAGGCCACCTCAGCCCTGATTTTTCAGGCCACCTCAGCCCTGATCCTTCAGGCCACCTCAGCCCTGATTTTTAGGCCACCTCAGCCCTGATTTTTCAGGCCACCTCAGCCCTGATTTTTCAGGCCACCTCAGCCCTGATTTTTCAGGCCACCTCAGCCCTGATTTTTCAGGCCACCTCAGCCCTGATTTTTCAGGCCACATCAGCCCTGATTTTTCAGGCCACCTCAGCCCTGATTTTTCAGGCCACATCAGCCCTGATTTTTCAGGCCACCTCAGCCCTGATTTTTCAGGCCACCTCAGCCCTGATTTTTCAGGCCACCTCAGCCCTGATCCTTCAGCCCCCCTCAGTCTATCCCAGGCCGGTTCCCCCCAGCAACTAAACCAGTTCCTTCTGCCCCTGCCTGCCGTAGGAGACGCAGCTCAGCGTGGCGTTCTGCCGCTCGGACAAGCAGGCCGCCACAGTGTCCGAGCTGGGGTCGGCCGAACAGGCCATCCGGCTGATTGTGGCCGAGCCGTCGGAGGCGGAGCAGCCGGCCGGTGCGGCGGTTATCAGCTACGTTGATGCGATTGCCAAGGGCCGGGAGTTGCTTCAGCAGCGGCGGGAGCAGAAGGAGAACAGCGGTGATGGGCAGCAGCAGGAGGACGCTGACGCCAACAGGAGGCCGCAGCCCAGCGACTTGGCTGTGATCTGCTACACCAGCGGCACCACTGGTCTGTTGGGAACGAGGGGGCTTAAGTCGGAATTCGTATAGTCAAATGCTTTAATCCAATGATTTGCTAATTTATTTTTAACGTTATTTTTTTCGTTTTCAATCAAGGCCAACCCAAAGGCGTCATGCTGACAAATGACAACCTTGTCAAGGGCGTGCACCTGGTCACGGATACTATTAAAGAGGACACTTTTAAGGTGAAAACACGATAAAATTTGACCCCATCCCAACATCAAAATTCCCATCCCCAACATCACAATCCCCATCATCGGAATCCCCATTCCCAGCATCAGAATCCCCACCCCCAACATCAGAATCCCCACCACCAGCATCAGAATCCCCATCCCCAGCATCAGAATCCCCACCACCAGCATCAGAATCCCCACCCCCAACATCAGAATCCCCACCACCAGCATCAGAATCCCCACCCCCAACATCAGAATCCCCACCACCAACATCAGAATCCCCACCCCCAACATCAGAATCCCCATCCCCAGCATCAGAATCCCCATCCCCAGCATCAGAATCCCCATCCCCAGCATCAGAATCCCCACCACCAGCATCAGAATCCCCATCACCAGCATCAGAATCCCCACCACCAGCATCAGAATCCCCACCCCCAACATCAGAATCCCCACCACCAACATCAGAATCCCCACCCCCAGCATCAGAATCCCCACCACCAGCATCAGAATCCCCATCCCCAGCATCAGAATCCCCATCCCCAGCATCAGAATCCCCACCACCAGCATCAGAATCCCCATCACCAGCATCAGAATCCCCATCACCAGCATCAGAATCCCCATCCCCAGCATCAGAATCCCCACCACCAGCATCAGAATCCCCATCCCCAGCATCAGAATCCCCACCACCAGCATCAGAATCCCCATCCCCAGCATCAGAATCCCCACCACCAGCATCAGAATCCCCATCCCCAGCATCAGAATCCCACCACCAGCATCAGAATCCCCATCCCCAGCATCAGAATCCCCATCCCCAGCATCAGAATCCCTATCCACAGTGTCAGAATCTCCATCCCCTATTCCCCAATTCGCAGCACCCGGTGGAGTTGAACAGCTCGGACCGCTACTTCAGCTACCTGCCGATGGCGCACATCCTGGAGCGAATGTGCCAGCTGTTCGCCTTCGCCCACGGCCTGTCCATGGGATTCTTTCGCGGCGATCGGGCCGGCCTCATGGACGACCTGCGCGAGTGTCAGCCCACCTTCATGGCTGCCGTGCCTAAGGTGGGCGGCTGCGGGATCGGGCGGATGGATCAAGGAGGAGAGAGAGGCGGATCAGGGAGGGAGAGAGGGGCAGATCAGGGAGGGAGAGAGATCAGGGAGGGACAGAGGAACGGATCAGGGAGGGACAGAGGGCGGATCAGGGAGGACAGAGCGGATCAGGGAGGGACAGAGGGGCGGATCAGGGAGGGAAAGAGGGGCGGATCAGGGAGGGACAGAGGGGCGGATCAGGGAGGGACAGAGGGGCGGATCAGGGAGGGAAAGAGGGGCGGATCAGGGAGGGAAAGAGGGGCGGATCAGGGAGGAACAGAGGGGCGGATCAGGGAGGGACAGAGGGGCGGATCAGGGAGGGACAGAGGGGCGGATCAGGGAGGGACAGAGGGGCGGATCAGGGAGGGACAGAGGGGCGGATCAGGGAGGGACAGAGGGCGGATCAGGGAGGGAAAGAGGGGCGGATCAGGGAGGGACAGAGGGGCGGATCAGGGAGGGAAAGAGGGGCGGATCAGGGAGGGACAGAGGGGCGGATCAGGGAGGGACAGAGGGGCGGATCAGGGAGGGACAGAGGGGCGGATCAGGGAGGGATAGGGGCGGATCAGGGAGGGATAGGGGCGGATCAGGGAGGGATAGGGGCGGATCAGGGTGGGATAGGGGCAGATCAGGAAGGGAGATGGTTGATTCAGCAGTGTAGAGAGACAGGAGTAAAGTTTCCAATCATCATCCAATCAGCTGTCACTGGCCGCCGCCCGCAGGTCCTGAGCCGCATTCGCGAGCGCGCCCTGACAGCGGTGTCGGGCAGCCGGCTGAAGTCGGCCATCCTTGACACGGCGCTGTCCCGCAAGAGCCGCCGGCTGTCGCAGCTCCGGGTTGACAAGGACACGCTGTGGGATCGGCTGGTGTTCCGCCGCGTCCAGGAAGGCCTGGGCGGCCGCGTCCGCTTTGTAGCCGTTGGCGGGGCGCCGATTTCTGCGGACACGCTGAACTTTGTGAAGGCCGCGCTGGGCTGCCCGGTGGTGCAGGTGAGAGAGCTGGGCGAACTTTTGGAGGACCAGCGCTGCACTTCTTGTGTTGAAGAATTCGGCGACTTAATAGGGGGGACAGTGCTTTGGGGCTGACGTTTTTAAACTACTGGTGCACTTCTCTACAGTCTTCCGTAACTCTACTTCTTCCTCTCCCTCGCCTACTTTTCCCTACCTATCCTCCCTCTATATCCTCCCTCTACTTCTCCCGCTCCCTCTCCATCCTCCCTCTACTTCTCCCGCTCCCTCTCCATCCTCCCTCTACTTCTCCCGCTCCCTCTCCATCCTCCCTCTACTTCTCCCGCTCCCTCTCCATCCTCCCTCTACTTCTCCCGCTCCCTCTCCATCCTCCCTCTACTTCTCCCGCTCCCTCTCCATCCTCCCTCTACTTCTCCCGCTCCCTCTCCATCCTCCCTCTACTTCTCCCGCTCCCTCTCCATCCTTCCTCTACTTCTCCCGCTCCCTCTCCATCCTTCCTGTCGCTCCCATTTTGATCTCCCCTTTACTCCTTTTAACTCCCGTCTCTCACCCCTCGCTCCCACTCTTCCTGCAACCTCTCTGCTATCGATCCATCCGAGCGTCCCTCACCTCCCCGACCCCCGCAGGGTTTCGGCCAGACGGAAACCTGCGGCCTCGGCCTGTGCCAGCGGCCCGGCGACCCGGCCAGCAACCACACCGGCCGGCCGATGCTGGGCATTGAAGTCCGCCTCGCTGACGCCCCCGACGCCGACTGTCCGAATGCGGAGGCTGACGGTCGCGGCGAGTTGTGCATCCGCGGCCCGACCTGCTTCGCTGGCTACTTCAAGCAGCCGGAGCGCTCGGCCGAGACTCTTGACTCCGACGGCTGGGTGCACACCGGCGACATCGCCCAGCTGCTCCCCGGCGGCTCCTACCGCATCGTTGACCGGGTCAAGCACCTGTTCAAGCTGGCCCAGGGCGAGTACATCGCGCCGGAGAAGATCGAGCTGGTGTACTGCCTGAACCCGGCCATCGATCAGGTCTTTGTTGATGGCCGCAGCGAGCGCTCCTGCCTGCTCGGCGTCGTGGTGCCAACGTTGGACGCCACCAAGGCCTGGCTGGCCAAGAATCCCGCGGACACGGCGGCTGCGGCTGGCGATTCGCCTCCAGAGCTGCTGGCCGCGGCCTGCGGCAGCGCCGGATTCAAGGCGCACCTGCTGGGCGAGCTGCAGCAGCTGGGCAAGCAGAAGGGGCTGCAGAGCTTCGAGCAGGTTGGTTGCTGGATTTGCTGGCTGACTGGGCTGCCGCTTCCAGTAGCTTGGACTGACGGGTGATATCATGTGGTCTAAAGTGATGATCTTAGGTGACCTTGAATGGTGATCTGAGGTAACCTTGAATGGTGATCTGAGTTGATCTTGAATGATGATCTGAGGTGACCTTGAATGGTGATCTGAGGTGACCTTGAATGGTGATCTGAGGTGACCTTGAATGGTGATCTGAGGTGACCTTGAATGGTGATCTTAGGTGACCTTGAATGGTGATCTTAGGTGACCTTGAATGGTGATCTGAGGTGACCTTGAATGGTGATCTGAGGTGACCTTGAATGGTGATCTTAGGTGACCTTGAATGGTGATCTGAGGTGACCTTGAATGGTGATCTTAGGTGACCTTGAATGGTGATCTGAGGTGACCTTGAATGGTGATCTGAGGTGACCTTGAATGGTGATCTGAGGTGACCTTGAATGGTGATCTGAGGTGACCTTAGGTTTTCTCCGATAACCTTCAGTGTTCACAGGGTGGCTGGCTTTCGGTGATCTGATAAGTTTAACCCTATCGAACCCGGTACCATGGCCCACAGCTTTGCCGGCTTGCTATCATAGACAACTTTTTTAAGCCTGCAGAAATCTTAGCCGCAAGAACACAGACTTACAGGTGACGGATTTGAATCGTAGTCTAAAAAAAGTATAAAAACACGAGAAAGGTAACCATTTTTTGCAGGAGGTATGGAAAAAAGAACTGATATTTGACGTTTTGAAGAATTTGTTTCCTGTGTTTCGACCCCATCTGACATTGGAACGAGAAGAAGAAACGGATACGTACTCAAATTTCGTACACTGCACAGGATAAGTTGCGCAAACTTGTGCAAACTCTGAACACTGGCTGAGGAGTCACAGGGAACAGGGAGTGCACTTAAACAAATAAACTGCATGGCCATATTGGATACCAAAAGCTCTAATTTAAATAACTTGTAATGTAACAGCGATACAAAATAAAGCCTAATAAAGCCTTACAAACAGGATATATACACAAATGGAAAGCGTACTAAAATGTATAATACACAAAATAGTATATAAGGTAACACAGAAAAAGAAAAAAATAACGGCAATAAAGAAACACACAAACCAGGCGGTCAATCGGTGGAGCTGTGAATTAAAGAAGAACGAAATGAAGCAATTATAAACGCTGTAAAATAAGAAGCGTGAGTGAGACCCAAAGGCATCAAGTCTCAGTTAACTTTGAGACCATTTTAGGTTTCCGTTGAGATATCTTGAGTGATTCTGAGTGTCTTAACTTCAATTCATGCCTAAGCTTTTTAAAATATAAACTCAACATCGCCTCCACCTCAACAACCCTCGCCAGGTGAAGGCCATCCTGCTGCACCCCGAGCCTTTCAGCGCCGAGAACGACCTGATGACGCCCACGATGAAGCTGAAGCGGCCGCAGTTGCGCAAGCGGTTCGCCGACGCCTTCGACGCCATGTACGCAGAGGTGGAGCCGTGAGGCGCCGTGTCGCCTGATCACCCCATTGCCTCATTAATCAGAGGAGATTATTTAAAAACTCCCTAAACTTCCCACTAGATATCCTGTTGACTCTACTGTTAGTAGCGTGCAAAGTCTGTCATTTTTTGCAGTTGATGGACAATCAAAGTAGAAAGACGCTGCACTCACAAATCCTGCAACATTCGACAGTATGATGATGAGAAAGACGCTGCACTCACAAATCCTGCAACATTCGACAGTATGATGATGATGGTGATGATCATGATGATGATGGTGATGATCATGATGATGATGGTGATGATCATGATGATGATGGTGATGATCATGATGATGATGGTGATGATCATGATGATGATGGTGATGATGATCATGATGATGGTGATCATGATGATGATGGTGATGATGATCATGATGATGATGGTGATGATGATCATGATGATGGTGATCATGGTGATGATGGTGATGATGATAATGATGATCATGATGATGATGGTGATCATGATGATGATGGTGATGATGATCATGATGATGGTGATCATGATGATGATGGTGATGATGATCATGATGATGATGGTGATGATGATCATGATCATGGTGATCATGGTGATGATGATCATGATGATGATGGTGATGATGATCATGATGATGGTGATCATGATGATGATGGTGATGATGATCATGATGATGGTGATCATGATGATGATGGTGATGATGATCATGATGATGATGGTGATAATGATAATGATGATCATGATGATGATGGTGATCATGATGATGATGGTGATGATGATCATGATGATGGTGATCATGATGATGATGGTGATGATGATCATGATGATGGTGATCATGATGATGATGGTGATGATGATCATGATGATGGTGATCATGATGATGATGGTGATGATGATCATGATGATGATGGTGATGATGATCATGATGATGGTGATCATGGTGATGATGATGATGATGATGGTGATCATGATGGTGATGATGATGATGATGATGATGATGATGATGAGGACTCAGCCTCCGAACTCGCAATTGAAGTTCAGTAAATAATAAAGTTTAAAAAATGGTGATTAGAGATCATATCTGAAGTTAAATGTATTTTTTGAAACTAATGCTAGACTTGCGAGTGCAGCGTCCCTGTACTTTAGAGTTGTCCGTGATGCAGTGTTGTGGAAACTTGAGTTTATTCCCCTACCAAAAAAGGCTCGCTGCGCATTAATTCCGTTTTTTGTTTCTTAGAAAAGCCGCGCAAGTTCCTGCCGAGCATTTACCGTATTCCGCTGTTTGCAATATTCGGCTCTATAAACATTTTAAACAACTTCCAAATCATTAAAATTGGTTGTTTTGCTAATATTAATTAGACACTTTGACCGCTTGGAGCTGTTCATCGAATGCTTTAATAACAATGTGTAAGAAATATTATATAATACTAGCACAATACACTTTTTGCTATCCAGTCTGATCGAACTGCCGCTTCTGTGGATTGAAAGTACCGTTTCGAATTTTGTTTCGTTTGGGCTGGCGTTTTTATTATTTCCGGCCCTTTAAACAGATCCCGGCTGAAGCACATGTAGCTCCCGAAATTCGGAATCCCACAATCCTGAATTCTTGAATCCTATCCTGCATTTCTGAATCCAATCCCAAATTTCCGAATTATACAATCCCGAATTTCCGAATCCTATAATACTTAATTTCCGAATCCTACAATTCTGAATTTCGGAATCCACCCCGAATTTTCGAATTATACAATCCCGAATTTCTGATCCTACAATCCTGAATTTCCGAATCCAATCCTGAATTTCTGAATCCAATCCCGAATTTTCAAATGCAATCCTGAATTTTGGAATTCAATTCCGAATTTCCGAATTATACGATCCTTAATTTCCGAATCCTAAATCCGGAATTTCCAAATCCTACAATCCTGCAATCTGCAGTACTGCAATCATGAATTTCGGAATCCTGCAATCCAGAATTTCTGAATCAGACATGTAAAATTCTGAATTTCCAAATCCCACAATCCTGAATTTCCGAATCCTAAAATCCTGAATTTCCGAATCCCACAATCCTGAATTTCCGAATCCCACAATCCTGAATTTCCGAATCCTACAATCCTGAATTTCCGAATCCTACAATCCTAAATTTCCGAATCCTACAATCCTGAATTTCCGAATCCCACAATCCTGAATTTCCGAATCCTACAATCCTGAATTTCCGAATCCTACAATCCTGAATTTCCGAATCCTACAATCCTGAATTTCCGAATCCTACAATCCTGAATTTCCGAATCCTACAATCCTGAATTTCCGAATCCACAATCCGAGTTTCCGAATCCTACAATCCCGAGTTTCCGAATCCTACAATCCCGAGTTTCCGAATCCTACAATCCCGAGTTTCCGAATCCTACGAGTACAATCCCGAGTTTCCGAATCCCACAATCCCGAGTTTCCGAATCCTACAATCCTGAATTTCCGAATCTCACAATCCTGAGTCTCCGTATCCCGAATATCTGACTGTGTTTTTGGGGGTTTCCACCGCAGAATTCTCAAATCCGGGCCGAGATCTGATCTAAGCCGTTAATTCCTGCATCCGCCTGCCCTGAGTCGCATTATCCATGACTTCTCATCATCTTCTCATCTACACATGGCGTCCAGCTATGTACGAATTAGTCTGCGCATGCGGAACTCACCAACCAGCCTTCCAACTGTAATCCTTTGTCTGTTAATATTTAATGCCTGCAATGCTTGCACATGCAGCGGGTCGCAGGTCACGTAAGTTTGCAGTCCGCTGTAATTAATAATCTCTCACACCTGTGTCAGGTTTTTCATTTGCTACACGCGCGCCCATGCAACAAACGCACCGTGAGCTGGCGTTTCTATAGCAACATTCAGTACAATTGATACAATATATATTTCTGTGTATACACATATTATGGTTAGCACATATATTTTAACTTAGCTATTCCTTCCATCGATAAATACATGCATTCGCGATTGTGAGAAGCGTCATCTGCAGCGATAATGTCAGAGTTTGTACAGTAATAAGCGGTACATGTACCTGCGCGCCAGCGCTTATTCAACTCGCCAGCCAGATTAATCTTTCATCGCGTTCTCGGCTTGCCGCAGTGTCCATAGCCAGCATGCAACAGCAGCATCTGCGGCTGAGCTCTGCTGGGCATGGCAGATCGAAGCCGAATCATCATTGGAGGCGGCAGCACCACCAACTGCATCGGCTGCTAGAGCTGCCGGAACAGCAGCAGAGCTCGGCCATAGACGATGGGATTAGTAAACCGTCGGAGGATTTCGGAGCGGCGGGCAGCGGCGTCGGCACCGGCGGCAGCGTCCTCTGGCAGAACTTTAGCCGGAATTTTCGACGCGCTCTGATTGAAACTCGCCTGCGGGCCAAGCGGCAGGAGACTGCAGAGGCGCCGGAGGCAGCGGCGACGGCGGCGACGGCATCGACGGGTCCGGATGGCACGGAGACCTTCAGCGTTAAGAAGAGTCCCGGAGCGCAGCAGTAGCAGCAGCTCAGGTATCAGCAGCTTCGAGCCCGCCGGCGCTGGCATCTGCTGCGGCAGAACCTGGGCCGCGTGGTGCAGGCGGCGCAACAGAGAGATGACTCATCTGTCCGGATTGCGAAGCCCCAGCAACAGCAGCAGCTCACCGGCTGGGAGCTGTTCAGCCGCACCGGACCGAGAATCCGTCAGCAGCTCTACTCGCGCTACAGCTGCGGCCTCGGCGAAGTGACCACCGCCCCCTTCGCGGTTATCGCGGACCTGCCGATGGAAACTGTCGGCCTTCCAGCGCTGCCAGCAGCGTTGCGTAGTAGGAATCGTCGAGGCAATCAGCAGTGAATTTGGAATAATCACGAGTAACTTGGACTCATGCTCAACAACTTACGCTCGTATGAAGTTGCTTACACCGTACATTGTGATGCTAAATAAGAACGCCGCATTGTTAAAAGCTCTAGAAAATGATAATTGCACTAAAAACTGCCAAGCTGCGCGCCGACAGCTCAGCGCGAAGGTAGTGCAGGCTCTGATTGTCTGTCTTTCCCCCTAGTGTCAGAACTGTGGCACAGTTGACGGGGCTCCCTACTGGCCAAAGTGCTAAGCTACTGCTAGCAATTTCTCACTTCGCTCTTGCTCTGCAAGTGGCACACTGGCGGCAGCTGAGGGCGAACGCATTGCACAAGAGCTGCTGCACTGCTATTCGGCGGGCAGACTGTTAAGGCACTCTATAGAAAATGAAAATGTCTACTTAGCAACGGGTCTCTCTCCGATCTTTTTCTACACCTTTCTATCTCTTACTCTTAGTCTTAGAGTATTTTTGCCTTAGGAAGCTCAACTTTGCGCAAAAAACTTCACCGAAACGAGATACTGTTTCGAGTAGATTTAACTGAAAGCTAGCGGCGAGGCTTTTGAATAAGTCACTTGCGAATCAAGGTCAACATATAACTGGGCAAAATGGACGGAGAAGCTGTGGAAGCTGCTCAAGAAACAGCTTACGAAGCAGTTGAAAAAGCAGTCGAAGAAGCAGCCGAAGAAGCAGCCGAAGAAGCAGCTGAAGAAGCAGGTGAAGCAGCCGAAGAAGCAGGTGAAGCAGCCGAAGAAGCAGCTGAAGAAGCAGGTGAAGCAGCCGAAGAAGCAGCCGAAGAAGCAGCTGAAGAAGCAGGTGAAGAAGCAGGTGAAGCAGCCGAAGAAGCAGCTGAAGAAGCAGGTGAAGCAGCCGAAGAAGCAGCTGAAGAAGCAGGTGAAGCAGCCGAAGAAGCAGCCGAAGAAGCAGCTGAAGAAGCAGGTGAAGCAGCCGAAGAAGCAGCTGAAGAAGCAGGTGAAGCAGCCGAAGAAGCAGCCGAAGAAGCAGCCGAAGAAGCAGCTGAAGAAGCAGGTGAAGCAGCCGAAGAAGCAGCTGAAGAAGCAGGTGAAGCAGCCGAAGAAGCAATCGAGGAAGCAGCCGAAGAAGCAGGTGAGGCAGCTGAAGAAGCAGCCGAAGAAGCAGGTGAAGCAGCCGAAGTAGCAGCTGAAGAAGCAGGTGAGAAAGGTGACGGGAAGAAAGGCATCAGGAAAGTCAGCGCAAGAGAGCAAAACGGTGACGGACAAGGCAGAGGAGGCAGCAGGAAAGTCAGCGCAAGAGAGCAAAACGGTGACGGACAAGGCAGAGGAGGCAGCAGGAAAGGCAGCGCAAGAGAAAAATTCGGTGACGGAGACAGTCGGAAGGGAAGCGCCAATCGAAAAAAGGGTTACAGAGAAGGTGGCAGGGACGGCAGCAAGGCAAGCGGCAGCAGAGCAGGCTCCGGCCGCCACCAGGAAGGGACGGACAGATTTGAGGTGCCGGAGCACTACCACGAGGCTCTTTCAGCAGCGGGCGTGTCGGCGGAGGAAGCGAAGAAGTACTATCGCACATTCAAGCTATTCGACGCGGATGGATCCAACAGCATCGATGCCGGAGAGCTTTACAGCTGTCTGCAGGTTTCAGGCCAGGTGAGAGTGCAGTTGGAGCTTACCTAATCTTCTTAGCCTAGCGTGTGCGTGTGTGCTCAGGTTACGGATATTAGTAATTCTCTCTCTTCTGTCTGAAGTTGTCCCCGAAAACCCGACCAACTAACGTCAACAATCCATGACTTCCACCAGGCACCGGAAAGCCAGGAGGAAATCCAGCAGATGCTGTCGGAGAGCGACACGGACGCCAGCGGCAGCATGGACTTTGTAGAATTCGCCTCGCTGATGTCGCGTCTTTGCAAGCCGGAGGCGGACGTGCGCCAGCAGCTGGTGAGCAGCTTCCAGGTGTTTGACAAAGACCAGAGCGGCTACTTGGACCGGGAGGAGCTGCGCGACGCCATCTACAGCATGGGGTCCGTGGAGCTTTCCGAGGAGGAGTTCGACGAACTGCTCAGCGCTGTGGACAAAAACGGAGACGGCCGTATCGACTATGAAGGTGAATTTTAGCGCGCAAGAACACCTTGCTTGCATTGCATTTGTACGCGAAATAAAAGTTCGAGTAAGAATATAGACTGGTCTAGTTTGTGCATTCAATTGATTTCTCTTCAGAGTTTGCCGCGATTCTTTTAACTGACATCAATCAGCTGATTCAGACTACGAAAGAAGAGATGCGACGGAAAGGGTGAGATTAAATAGAAATTTATTTTTTTTAAAGTGACCATGGGTTTTCTTGTAGTTTAAAGTACGAGTACGCTCTTTTGCAGGCATCCAGCACACCGGAACATCCTGAGCACCCTGAGCATCCAGACCAACCAGACAAAGAGAAAAGTCGCGGGAATGGATGGAAGGGGACTGGAGCAGCTGCAGTTACAATCTCTAGGTCTGGTGGAGCTGAAGGAGCTGATGCCGCGACTATAGGTGAAGCTTCAGTGGAGGAACCATCAGCTGAAGAAGAACCACCCATTGAGGAACCTGCTGCTGAAGAGCCACCACTGAAGAGCCACCAGCTGAAGAACCACCATCTGAAGAACCATCACCAGCTGAAGAACCACCAGCCGAAGAGCCAGCCACTGAAGAACCACCAGCTAAAGAGACACCAGCCGAAGAACCACCAGCTGAAGAACCATCACCAGCTGAAGAACCACCAGCCGAAGAACCACCAGCTGAAGAACCATCACCAGCTGAAGAACCACCAGCTGAAGAACCAGCTGAAGAACCATCACAACCTGAAGAACCACCAGACGAAGAACCACCAGCTGAAGAACCATCACCACCTGAAGAACCACCAGCCGAAGAACCACCAGCTGAAGAACCACCAGCCGAAGAACCACCAGCCGAAGAACCACCAGCCGAAGAACCACCAGCTGAAGAACCACCAGCCGAAGAACCACCAGCTGAAGAACCATCACCAGCTGAAAAAGAACCACCAGCTGAAGAACCATCACCAGCTGAAAAGATCCACATCTTGAGGAAAAACCAGTTGAAGCACCGCAAAGTCAGGAACCACATGTAGTACCGCTGGGCAACCAGCAGGTGTTCTTGTTTCTGTACAGCCAGGTGCTGTGCAAGTTGAACAGCCAGTGGTGGTACCAGCAAATCAGCAATCGGATGAGAAATCGCATGCCTCAGGTGGCATCCAACTTCAATTCAATGCTGGGGATGATTCACAGAAGCGAAATCAAGTACAGGCCGATGTGAAACAGAAGGACGCTCATGGTCAGCATCAAGTTAAAAATTAAAAGACAGTCTGCCAAGTCTCGAGATGACGGATCTAGGAAGTCATCTGGTCGTAGCTTCAAATCAGGCTCTCGGAAGTCGGCATCAAAGCCAAATTCAAAATCAGATGGCGGTTCCGGTTCCAGTGACTCAGACTAAATATTTAGTTTTGAGAAAAAGTGTACCGTAAAACAGAAAGCGCTGTTTCTTTTTACTGTAATTTATCGGCGCCAATATTTATGAGACTAACAATTTAGTTTTTTGAGGACTGAGATTTAAAGCGTATGATCTTTAATCCAACCGCAGAAGCCAAAACACAGTTACAATACGTATGGCTTTCTTCAAATCGTCGCTCTGTTATATTTTAAGCGGCTAAATACAAAATTATATAAACATTTTGTGTGCTGGTAATATTGCTTATTATACATGAATTTGCGTCAGAGCTGTATAAATTAACTAAAAATGATATTTTGTGTGTTTATTTTTACTTTTTTGATAAATTTGTTGAGATAATCTTTACTTAAATGGAACTAAAACTGATAAGTTAACTCCTATGGCTTTTTTGAATAGCTTTTTAAAGGAGTTTTACGCAACACCGGAACAACGATTGTTGTCATGGTAATTTGTTTAAATATGCAGGGACAAATTTAACGTCAAAAGATGAGCTAATTTTCCAAAGGGTGTGCACTGCTCTGAAAACATGTTTGTACTATTGAATGCTTGCTTGCTGATGGCTTACTTCTTGTTGCTGGAATTTTAAAAATGCAACAAAA
>NIVC01005091.1:17500-26484 GCA_002269645.1 Macrostomum lignano | reverse complement strand
TCAGGTAGAACCGCAGCTTTACAAGACGACAGCAAGTTCCTACTACTTCTTCTTATCGATATATGGCTGCTTCAGCAACTTAAACGCGTCCTGTCTTACAACGACTACGACGACATCAACAACGTCAACTACAACTACTCCCACAACCTCAACAACAACATCAACCACAACAACACCGACGACATCGACCCCAACAACCACTACACCGACGACAACACCAACTTCAAGCACAACAAGCACAACAACATCAACAACAACAAAAGAACCAACAACAACCCCTACAACTCCTACAACAACCAGTACAGCTACAACCACGCCTTCAACTACTTCAACGACACCCAGCACAACGACAAGCACTACTCCGACGACACCGACAACAACTTCTACTACTACAACTACACCTACGACCTGTAAGAATTAGTAGTAATAGAAATCTAACCTTTCGTTTCATTTTATTGTTTTTTGTTATAATCATCATTTGTCTGTAAAAATATGATTTTTAGACTGTCCTGTGGTCGACGGAATGACAAGCGCGCAGTTTATACCAGATCAAGACATTTCTGGGGCATCTATTAATCGAGCAGGAGCATTCGTTGTTCAACCACTTGGTTCTATTGTGGTGGATATCTCTGCTCGCGGATGTCGTGCGCCAATTCGAATTTTTAGCGTCTGTCTCGGTGGAAATGTGCAAACGACTCTGATTTCAGTACAGAACAATCTGGATTCTAGGCTTGTGCTTTTCCCTGCATCCGTTACGGGTGGAAACGGGCTGCTTTGTCTTCAAGTGAACAGAGACATCACCGGTTTGCAGCTGATGCCACAGACAATGACTCCTGGAACAGGATCAGATTTCACATTTTATATGAATATCTACGGCTGCTTCACTGCCTTAAATGCCAGCTGTCTCACTACTACGACTACAACAACCACCACCACAACAACGACACCCACGACGACGTCAACGACAACGACCCACGACGACGTCAACCACAACTACACCAACAACATCGACATCGACTACTCCTACTACCACTACAACTCCAACGACGACGTCTACCACAGTCGCACCAACAACCTCCACTTCAACATCTACATCTACCACTTCAACCACTCCAACTTCGAGTACTACAAGCACAACTACAACGCCTACTACAACTAGTAGCACTACCACAACACCGACGACTACTTCAACAACCACTACAACACCTACAACTACCAGCACAACTACAACTCCTACGACAACGTCAACGACAACAACGTCTACAACTACTGTCAAGCCTACAATTTGTCCAGCACTCAATGGCCTTAGTGATAGAAAGTACATACCTGATTGGGCCATTACCGGCGCCACTTATGTAACTGGTCGATACGAGATGCCAGTGAGTCCGAGACGAGATCTTATCATAGATTTGACTGCTGGAGGATGTAATCCTGTTCCTACATACCTAACGAGAGTTTGTGTGACAGGAAATGTAAGGCAGGTAACGGTGTCTACCCAGACGACTTATCCGACCGGTCGGTTCGATCTTGTCTTGGAATCCAATTTGGTATCTGTCTCGTCTTCGTTGACTCCTCTTTGCATAACTCTCGGGGCAAACATATCTAGCATTGCAATCACGCCAGTCGCACTACTGAACAGCTCGTCGCTGGAAACGAATTATTCATTCTTCCTGAGCCTTGAGGGCTGTTTCGCGCCTCTAACTACGGCCTGTCAAACGCAACCTGTAACGACGTCGACAACGACGACTTCTACAACGTCGACTACTAAATCCACAACAACAACTCCCACAACTACTAGCACAACGCCGACATCGACCACAACAGCAACTAGCACTACTACAACCACTCCGTCGACAACAACATCCTGTTTGGTGAACGGACTCAACGGCGTCTTGATTCCCAGTTCTTCTATCAATGCTCCTAGTTATAATCCGTTAACAGGATATAATGTACCCAGAGGCTCAGTGGAAGGCGTCTATGTGGACATTTCTGTATCCGGTTGCCGCACACCGATCCTAATTAATAGGGTATGTAACTTGTTCTTTTCTTGATATTTAAATAAAATAGCAATTTCAAATGCTAAAATTAGATGCGTTCCGTTTTAGATTTGTCTGTTCGGCGGTAATGTAAAACGAGCTGATCTTATCATCCGTCAAGGCTCCACCCTCTACTGGGACTTCTTCGAGCAGTCGCTGTACAATACAAGTGACACTGCTACACCGCTGTGCTACTACCCAATGCTTCCCATTTCCGAGCTGAGAATTGTTCCGAAAGAGTTTAAAAGCGCAGCCTCAGGCGATTCGTTGTATCAGTTTTTCCTTTCCATCGAGGCCTGTTTCACTCCTCTGCCAGTATCGTGTACTACGACGACTACCTCAACGACAACTTCAACACCAACCACTTCGACGAGCACAACAACGACTGCGACTACACCGACGACAACATCAACAGCGACAACTACACCCACCACGTCGACATCAACGACGAGCACGACGACGAGCACAACGACCACTGCTACTACAACTACGCCTTCATGTGCAGTTGATGGCTTGTCGGATGAGCGCTTTATTCCATCATTTGCAGTCAGTGGAGCCAATTACACTGTTTCAGGGTACATGATTCGAACTGGTGGTACCTACGCAATGACAGTGGACATCTCCGTGTTTGGCTGCCGCATGCCAATTACTGTTGAGAGCGTGAGTATTGAGCAGGAATTTCGTTACAACGTGACACTTTGCTAATAAGTTTCAGACATACCACTAGACAATACACATTGTGTACCACACAACGGTTTTTGCAGATTTGTCTACTAGGAAACATTCAGAGTTCCTACATCCTGTATCAAACTACATACGGAGGACCATTCAGTCCGAATCTTCCGTCTGCAAGCCAGTCAGCTACTGGGGTTTCCGATCCGTTGTGCTTCACTCCGCCTACAGGAATGATGCTCACTGGTGTGCGCATCTCACCGCAACAGTTGAAGAGCGCTTTCAGCTCCGACACGGCATTTCGAGCTTACATCACAATCAAGGCTTGCTTCACACCTTTGAATAATACCTGCTTGACAACTCCGACAACAACGACCACTACAACAACTACAACACCCACAACAACCACAACAACTACACCGACAACGTCGACCACTACCACTACAACTACTCTGACAAGTACAAGTACTACAACAGTGCCCACAACAAGTAAATAAGATCGTTACATGATTCTTTTAAGTGCCCAATTGTTATTGAGAGCTGTATTCGAGAAGTAGTGTATTAATAACTTAATAAATAAGACATTTTCACGTTGTCATTACAGTTTGTCCCGTCGTTAATGGTTTATCGAGTCCTGTGTACTTGCCGCAATTTACGATCACTGGTGCGACGTTTGACGGCGCTACTGGCTGGAACATTCCAGTTTCCAGCGGTGGATACATAGCGATTGACCTCACAGCTCGTGGATGCCGGGGAGCCTTGACTGTTTATCAGGTACGTATATTACAGAGTAACGAAAGATGTGCCAAGCAAGGAGTACTATTGCTGACTGTTAAAAAGAGTAATGTTGTGTCTCGGCCTAATGGCCACTGGACGGGTCATGGTTCGGGCCCTCCCGCCTGAGACACCCCGGTCCCAGCCCTTCCCTGGCTACTCCGACGACCCTGGGATCAGCGAGTGTTCACCGGTCCCGGTCCCTGCAGATCCGGCCCTACGCGGCAACCCGAAAGAAGAAAGCACGCGCTCACCTCTTCTTGATGTATCGACTTATTAACGAAGCGTTAGAATTGGCGGAACGTTTATTGGTAAAAAGCAGTTATTGGCACGAAGCAGTTATTGGTACGCAAATGGCAGAGGTACGCCGAAGAACGGAAAATCAGAAAGAACGAAAAGCGTGGAGCGCAGCCCGCTCAGGGCTAGCCTTTACATAATATTTACACAAAAAGGGGAGGGGTAGGGCAGAATGGAGAGGGCGAGCCAAACCCTGGGGCCCAGCCGGCTTATCAGCCAGCCAGCCAATACGAGCAGCCCTAGGGTGAGGCGGGCAAAGAGGGAGGGGGTAGGGTCAGCAACCAGATTGGACAGAAGTTGGGCCGGGGCTGGGTGCAGAAAGGGCGAGGCCAGGGTTGAGGCTTACGCCTCTCACAAACCCTGGCCCGGGCGCGAGACGGGGGACGGGGCGGGGCGGCCTGAAAAAATGAAAACAAGACAAAGTACACAAGCACTGGAAGGGCGCAGCCCAACAGTAATGAGAAAACGTCCTAAGACGTTTTGAACACCCTTGTAGTACTATTAAGCAATTAGTACAAAGTACTACTTTTATAGTTTAGTTAAACTATAGTTAAACTCTTATAGTTTTTGTTCGACAGTTAGTGTTGAGAGCAAACCTAAACAGTTTATCACGTAAAACTATTTGAATATTTTTTGTTTCTGAGTCAAAAGTCTTTTCTACGAATGATGTAGTAGTTTTAACAGCTAAGCAGTGTGCTTACTATAGACTACGAGAATTTTGTCTTCAGATACTCCGTTTAAAACGCTTGGAACATTTCAGGTTTGCTTGATAGGAGGAAATGTGAAAAGATCAAACGTGGTTTATCGAAGAACATATTCCGACTATCCGGTTATCTTCGCCGACTCAATAAACTATGAAACTAGTAGTTCTCAACTATGCTACAATTTGAACATCGACATGGTCGAGCTCCAAGTCAAGCCTACTGCTCTTCAAGCTCCTGCAGTGAACTATCAGTTTTTCTTGACTATACAAGCTTGCTTCTTGCCGCTTAACGACACATGCCAAACAACACCAACAACCACAACCACAACGACTACAGCCACTACTACTACCACAACTCCCACAACTCCCACTACAAGCACAACAACAAGCACAACAACACCGACCACAACTTCAACAACTACAACGCCAACAACAACTCCTACAACAACCACAACGACATCATCGACAACCACAACGCCAACTACTCTACCAACGTCATCTACAACTACAACAACGCCAACATCGACAAGCACCTCTTCGACTTCCACTACAACAACTACACCTACCACTACTACAACTACAACTACGCCCACCACGACTGTGACGACGACTCCAACAACTACAATAACAACCCCGACTACTACTACTTGTAAGTTAAAACAAAGTTTAAAAAGAAACTTTTTAGTTTTTGTTCTCCAGTTTCTTTGGAAACCCAGCTTACAAGATGCGATTAATCATTTGTGCAAACTGACTACTTGATTTTCAGCATGCCTCGTTGATGCCTTCAGTCGTTCGGACTTGCTGCCATCATTCGCAGTCACTGGTGGCACATACAGAGAGCTTTTTGGATACATTCTTCCCCTCAAAGCCGCATTGAAAATCGATCTTACTGTCTTTGGCTGCCGACCCGCTGCTGTGATTTCAAGGGTAAAGTTTAGATGTTGTATTCCTGTTTCCGATATGGATATGCTTACTCGCTTAGTAACTACGCTCGTATATAACATTAATCTAACTAATCGTCAACGATCGTGATTGCAGCTGTGCATCGCTGGAAACGTGTTCAATGCACAAATCTTGATCCGAGAGCCAACCAGCGACAAACTGGTACCCGACTTCAACACGCCAGGAAAGACTTCTTCAACTGGAGATCCTCTGTGCTATGATCTTAATAGACTCACCTCTGAACTAATGATTGTTCCTCAAGCTACAAAGCCTGGCTACAACTCAACCGAGTACCAGTTCTTCGTGTCTCTCATGGCCTGCATCAATCCTCTTAACTCCACGTGTCTGACCACGCCGACCACAACGACCAGCACCAGCACTACCAGTACGACTACAACTACTACAACGCCGACCACGCCGACTACTGTTACAACAAGCACTACTACAACTACACCGACTACAACTACCACTACGACGACTCCAACGACCAGCACTACGACATCGACGACAACAAGAACTACTCTGACCACAACACTGGAAACCACAACGTCTTGCGCTATTGACGGCTTCTACCAGTCCAACTTGATTCCTTCATTCGCTGTAACTGGTGGAGAATACGACCCATTCTATGGCTACAGACTTCCTCTGAAGAACGGAAGCCTTGAGATTGATCTGACTGTAAACTCATGTCGGCCGCCAATAGTCGTTGATAGGGTACGCGTTTGTATGTCATTTATGACGTGTCTTGAACTATATTTTCCTCACATGTTTCCATACACTGGAATGTCCGCTTATTCTTTCAGATTTGTCTGATTGGTAACGTGCGAGAAGCCAACTTGCTGTTTGCAAGATTAAGCACTGAAAAGTACTCGCCTGATTTGTCTGCTTCGAGCATCTCAGTTGACACTACGAGTCCGTGGTGCTACACAGTTCTCAACAAAGAGACTGTAGCTAAAATAGCAATTGTGCCTCTGCGACTCAAATCGTTCTCGACCGACAGTATGTTCAATTTCTTTGTTAGAGTCGATGCCTGCTTCACGCCGCTAACAGGCGCCTGCCTCACGACTCCAACGACTACCACCACAACTACTACTCCAACGACAACTTCAACCACGACTTCAACGACAACGAGTACAACGACTACAACACCCACAACGACGACCTCAACAACGACGACTCCGACAACCAGCACATCGACTACATCTCCAACAACTAAAACTTCGACCTCTACTACAACTTCAAGCACATTGTCAACATCAACAAGTTCTACAACTACAACTACACCAACAACGAAAACTACTACACTGCCAACATCTTCTACAACTACAACACCAGTTGCTTCCACAACTGAGACAACAAAGTCAACTGCAACAACAACACCAACTACTTCAACAGCTTCCACCACATCGACAACAACAAGTTCAACTACGACAGCAACTACTACACCAAAGCCAACATGTAAGTAGCTCGTACTTTGGCTTAATTTCTTTCAATCTTTTTGTTATCGTATACTGAACTTGAATATTACTTTTAGTTTGTCCTGCTGTCGATGCGATCGCTGATACATCGTTGCTGCCTTCCTGGGCCATCAGTGGAGCAACATTCTCTCCTGTATTGGGCTACACAATGTCTAGAGCACCCGGCGAAGGACTTTTCATCGATTTGACATCCAACAACTGCCGCAGACCAGAATACATCACACAGGTACAATTAGGCTCTGTAGCATTTATTTAATTGGTCATTAGAGTCGCGTAACGATTCAATCTGTAACCGAAAAATCCTTGCACTTTTTAGGTTTGCCTTATCGGCGGCAATGTAAAGAGAGCTGACCTCATCTACCAGACATCGGCATCTCAGTCATACCTGCCACTGGTTCAGTCCACAACTATTATTCAAGACGGTCCAGGACTGCTGTGCTACGACCTGAACTTCAACGTGAGCACTATCATCATCGCACCGAAGGAACTGAAGTCTTCTACAGCCACCGGATCTAGCACTTACAACTTCTTCCTGTCGGTGTATGGCTGCTTCATGCCGATTCCGGGATGCACTCCAACAACCAGCACGACGACAAGCACTAGCACAACCACGTCAAGCACGATGACTAGCAGTTCATCTACTGCCAAAACCCCACGACCGTTACGACTGTGGGAACCACGTGTAAGTCAAATGCACTATCCTTTATGTTAAGACAAAATTGTTTGTTTATTCTAAACACTAACGGCTAAAAACAAATTGTTTATTCAGTCTGTCCAATGGTAAACGCTCTTTCGAACCCATTGCTCCTGCCAATGGACTATATCACGGGGGCTACCAGCTTCAGTGATGCTACTGGCTTCAATATTCGCACCGGAACGGATGGATATTTGACTGTGGATCTTACCATTAATAACTGTCGTAGTGGAATTTATATTGACAGGGTAAGCTCTAAATTTTTTAGCTTTATTTCTCTAAGCAGTGCAGAGAACGCATCAGTCTGACGGTAAATGCTCTACCCTGCCATAATTCTAGTTGTGTCTCTCCGGAAACGTTAGAGAGGCTACGATTCGATACAAGCAGTTCTATGCGGCACCTTTCCAAAATCTTGCTAGCTTGGTATCCTCAGACACTGCGGCGGATCTGTGCTTTGACATCGGCTTTCCAGTAGCTCAGTTCATCATTTTGCCGCGCACGCTTAAGACAGCTTCAGCGACGAGCACAAATTTCCAGATGTACCTCATCATCAACGGCTGCTTTACGACAATTCCAGCAGTGTGTTTGACAACGACTACATCAATAACCACTCCAACTACTACGACAACCACTCCGACGACTACCAAAACCACTCCGACTACTACCACAACCACTCTGACTACTACCACAACCACTCCGATTACTACCACAACCACTCCGACTACTACCACAACCACTCCGACTACTACCACAACCACTCCGACTACTACCACAACCACTCCAACTACTACCACAACCACTCCGACTACTACCACAACCACTCCGACTACTACCACAACCACTCCGACTACTACCACAACTACTCCGACTACTACCACAACCACTCCGACTACTACCACAACTACTCCGACTACTACCACAACTACTCCGACTACTACCACAACTACTCCGACTACTACCACAACTACTCCGACTACTACCACAACTACTCCGACTACTACCACAACTACTCCGACTACTACCACAACTACTCCGACTACGAGCACCACAACAACAACGACGACGACTACAACTACTACAACTCCGACTACAACTACGACTGTTGCGCCCACAACGACGTCTTGCATCTGTCCGTCCAACTACCAGCCTGTGTTTAAGAACGTCAAGACCGTGCCGTTCTCGTTCCGCTTTTCAAATTTGCAGTGGTTCGATGACTATGCAGACCCGAACAGTTGGCGCTACAAGCAGCTGGCTAACTACGCCTTCGAGACCGTTATGAAATCATCCAGGTCAACTTCGCTTTATGGTGAACTGCAAAACGCAGTGAACTTACAGTTTAAGTCGGGAAGTGTTGTCATCAGTGGAAACCTTGTGGTTCGAGACACGTC
>NIVC01005091.1:5000-12500 GCA_002269645.1 Macrostomum lignano | reverse complement strand
CAGCGGATACTTGTCTGGTTCCACGTCGAGATTCACCGTCCGCTTGAAGTTGGCACAGATGCGAACGGATCCATCGGGGTTGAGCACCAGAACAATAGGCGATGCATAGTCAGAGCTACTCACGGGCTTGAGCACACCTTGCTCAATCTCCTTGTCCAGCTGTGCCTCAACCTTGGCAAAAGGCAAAAGGCAGAAAGCGAGGCCGGGCCCCGTCCTTCAGTCGCAGCTGCACCGGCTGCCCTCTGTACTGGCCGAGTCCGGACTCGAACACACCGGAATACTGCTTCAGCAGGTCGCGGATCTTCAGATGCTCACCGCTCTGATGTAACTGCATCTGCTTGATCCCGCGCCAGTCCAGGGGCAGATCGGCCAGCCAGTTTCGCCCAATCAAATCTGAACCGGTGCCATCCACCACGAGCAGTGGCAGGACCTTGGCAGTTTCCTCGGCGCGCACGCCAACGCGGGTCCTGCCGTGGACCGGCTCGCCGGAGTACGTTCGTAACATCGTGCCAGCAGGCTCGAGCTTGGGCCGCCCCAGCAGCTGTGAGCGATAGGTCCTGGCAGATATGAGCGAAAATGACGCACCTGTGTCAATCTTCATACGGACGGGTGCGTCGTCAATTGTAACCGTCGTCTCAATAGGCGGGACCTTGCCCTTCCGTTTGGCCATCACGTGCAGAGAGTGTGTCTCCTCAATCTCCGACTCGACTTCGCACACCGCCACCTGGCTCTCGCATCGACCACTGGCTGCCTGGGACTTGTATGCAGCTGCCGTGTGCCCCGGCTTGGAACAGTTGAAGCATTCTTGCTCAAGAAGGCACACTTGGCCGCCAGGTGCCGCTGTGAGAGACACCGGAAACAGCGTCTGGCAGCTGCCGACTGCTGAACGACATGAACAGCCTCTGGCTCGGTGCCCTTCATCACAAGTTGAGTGCCCTCGGCGGCCGTAGCGAGGGCTTGTGCAGTTGACTGTGCCTTTGCTAGAGTCAGTTCCTTCTCAGCAAGGAGCTTCCGCGGGATTCCGTCATCGTTGATGCCCAGCACGAGCCTGTCCCTCAGCATTCCGTTCAGGTTGGTGAAATTGCAGCCGAACTTGCGGAGATCGGCCAAGAAGATGGCAATGGATTCACCAGGCTGGTGGTTTCGAGTGTAAAAGCGATGGCGCAAAACGATTTCTGGCGGCTTTGGGTCGAAGTGTTCCTTCAGTGTTTTGCAGATGTCAGCGTAAGACGTTTGGGCTGGCTTATTCGGCGACAGAAGGCTGCAGAGCAACTGATATGTAATACTCGTATGTTTGTTTCTCACACGTGCTTAGCAACACTGCTCTCCTTTTCTCGTCTGCAATGTCGTTGGCAACAAAGAACTGTTCAATGCGCTCCTGGTATTGAATCCATGTCTCTGTCCCTTCTTCGAAGGGTCCGACTGAGCCAATTTGGTTCATCCCATCCTCGTCGCCACTTTTGTAGACCGTGTCTACTGCCGAAAAAAGATTGAGGCTCCGAAAGAGCCCGTTGCTTCTATCTATTTAGCAAGCAAAAAGACCCTCGAGGGCACCTAACGGCTTCCCGCTAGCGGGACCCATCCCACGCAAAAAATAGCCCGCTAACGGTACCCAGCCCACGGTGGGATGGGCTCCCTTAGCGGAAGCCAGCCCACAAGCGGAGAGGGGTGGGTGTGGGGTGAGTGTGGACGGTAGTGCGCACTAGCGTACTAGCACTGTACTAGCAATGAAGCTAGCTGAAAACGCTGCACATCCGTGACTCATTTCTCGTATATTAATGTATGCTGGATGAAGACGGCTCTTTGTCTTTCCCAACTCTTCCAAATTTAAAAAACTCCCAGAACGCGTTTCGTTTTAGCTGCAAGGAATTGCAATCTTTCAATACTTAACGCGTTTCATTCAACTAATAGTATCCGACTTTTCAATACCTATCATTTATTAAACTATAATTGAATCAGTTTAACCTTAAGGTTCAGAGATTTTTAATCCTAAGCTTTTTATCTTTATTTTATCCCAAAGGTAAGCAAACGTGGCCGGTTGGTCCTAAATTGCATTGTACTCATTATATTTTCTTTTATTATGTCTAGCTTAGCTTAGAATTGCATTATGCTACGAATCTATAGTCTTTTATGCTCCTAAATTTAGTGGAAATTTGGTCAAAGAAGAATAATACAGGCACAAGAAGCGAGGCACATTTTCGTTCTGAACGTTTTTATAGCAAAATAAGGTATACCAAACGAGTTATTGATAAGTGATAGACAGACCAATTTCCAATTTCCAATTTCCTAATTCACAAAGTGCTGTTTTTCTAATTTGTGGATGTCTGATAAAGGCATAAAATCAATCGCCTCTGTACTTGTATTTGTCATTTAATATATACTGCATCCGTTTGTAAATATTATGCGAAAAAGACAGAGAAAATAAGTTTTGAATTTCAACACGAAGTTAAAACAAACTAAAAATTTAAACAAAATTCAAATTGACGCGAAAATTAAAAATCTCACATTCGTTAAATTCAAAATTAAAAAATTAATTTACTCGTACGATCAAAGGACACTGGACACTAGGTTGCTATCTACATGCGATAGCAATTCCACTTTAACTTATGGGCTTTGCCCTTATTTTGTTCACTGCATAGATTTTTGTGTAGATCTAGTCTTATCTCTCTTAAGAGTCATGTCTATGAGAGTTATATTTTAACGTTGTACACCTTTTCACGTTCAATTTTGAACAAAGTCCAGTTCTAAAAAAACTAGCGGAAATTCAATTCAGACAATTTAGACTGGGGACAATTTTGTCTATGGCTAAACCTCGCTTCCGTAGCAGAATGTTTTGAACTGGGTTTTGTTGCCCCAGTCTGAATTGTCTGAATTGAATTTCCGCTAGTTTTTTTAGAACTGGACTTTGTTCAAAATTGAACGTGAAAAGGTGTACTAGTAGTTAGTTTATGGTACTCGCGCATTAATTTTGTATAGTAGTTTTATGCGATGGAAAATATTTATTGTCTGTGTCTTTGTGGTGTTACCGTTTTTATTAACCTAAATATTGGGCTATCTGACTAGAAATTTGTTTTTCTTTTTAATTCATACACGCGATAATTTTTCAGAAGTTTTTAACTTCAGAAATTGACGAGCAGGCGTGCATGCACGGGATTATTTTGACTAGTAAATAAACGAAATAAATACACATATTTATTAATCATTTTTTGTTGGTATTAATCTGTATTAGATATACATCATATAGATAGATCTTTCAGTCTTGAGAAATAGATGCTATAATAGAATTATTTTGAATTAAGAACATTCCTTTTGCTTTAGCTTTTATTATAGCCTGACCTATATATATTTATCTACTAAGTAAAGCATGCAACCTAGCACAAAATACATACCTTGTTGCATTTATATCCTTTTTTGAATAGCATTACTAGTAGCAATGGTTTCTTAATAAACTAATACTAATGGTGATAGATAGATTTGACCAATGCAATGATAGGGAATAAATTGGCATAAACACAGAAAAAGATTTTATTTTTTTATTATAGGTAATTAGTTTCAAGTTGATTTTTGGAGTCTACCTGAGCCTACCATTAGTATTAAACATATTAGTTAATATTACAATAGCTATTGAGTTGCTAATTGATGGTACAGAGGAAAAGAATAGAGAGATTCAATGCTGTGGCTATCTTGGTGTGTGACCATCTTGGTCTTACAACATTTATTTTTGTGGTTCTTGGTGCCTATTACTTTTAGTTGAAACGTCAGCTTTAGTATTAGGAGATGGTTTCAAAGACTCCTTACTTTAGCAGTAGTTTATAGCAATGGATAAGACCAAGCTAGCGACACACTAAGACAGCCACTGGCTCACAGATAAGATTTTCTAAAATATTCAATGGATAATCAACAATAAAGTGCTTTTTCAGTTATTATTACAGATGTTAGTACTACGAGTATATGTTTCATTGCTTTTCTTATGCAGGCCAATTTGACAGTTGACTACTTCAGCTTTAAAATAATAATTAGAAGTAATTGATTTATAAAGGTGTAGTTTATTATGCCAAATAGGTGAAAGTTAAATGTACAAATTACAATATTATATTTATAATTAAAACTAAAGCAAATAAAAAATTTGCCTTCTTCAAACCAACATACCTGTCATGAGTTAAAAAAAATGAGACTAGCTTGTTTTAAATAAAATTTAAAACTTAAGTTGAAGTTGCAGCTGTCCTGGTATGTAACTGTCTTAGTCATGTACCCTACGGAACTGTCTAAATAAATTTCAAGATTTTTATATGGTCCTACACCTCTGAATAGAAAATCAAACCCATGGCAATGCCACGATACCATACTAGAAGTAAAAAATCAGCTAAGATTTTATGCCAAGCAACACATCAATCTGTAAACTGTATCCTTTAGAGGCACCAACAGGCTCAATCAAAAGGCTTCAATAGAACATAATAGAACATTTTGTATAAAGCTGAGCTAGGCATAGGCCAGGCAATCAAACTATCTAAGATTGAAAAAAGACAATAATCATATAATTAAATTATGTCAGCAAAATTGCCTTTCGATGGCAATTTTTCAAACTACAGATTGTCATTGCAAATGTCATTAATTTTTTAAACTTCTTAAGTACCTATGGTAGGTGTGGATTTAGGTATCTGCCCCACTGCTATAGTTTGTCAAACTTAATCTACTCGTACTTGTCACACAAATGGTACTTTTTTATTTTTATAGCAAAATGGCAGCTTTCTGGCGCTATGTGGCACTTTTGGTTTTGGTACCAGTTTAGACCCTGCTGCTGCCCCCCCCAAGCAGAAATCCTTGATCTGCAACTGACATATGCATTCAAAATAGTAGAAAGATTCCAATCAATTTCCAAGTTTAAAAAAGGATTACATTATATTGGCGCTTCAACAATAATTTTTTTAGATGGTTGGAAATCCTTCGCATCAGTTTCTTCGTGAAGAACATGCTGGCAGTAAGTATTTTATACATGTGATTTGATTAAGCTTTTAAGTGCTCATCCCAATGGGAACAAATCCTCATAAGAGACAAAAGATTTTTTTGTCACAAACCTGATTGCACAGAGGCCATCTTAACAGTAGAACTACTAAGTACCAAAGGGATATTTTCCTCAACAACAAAAATTTTCCTGCATTGCTCCATTTTGGCACAGCAAAAGAAATTGTCTGGGTAGGGGAAATCCCCCTGAACCTATAGCTCCTTTTTGGCTGCTGGTGTGCTGAAATTGAACTCAATTGGTTGCATTGAACAGCATTCCTAAGTACTATCTTTTAATATTAATTGAACCAGTGTGCAATGCTGTTGTTTAACTTATTACGGCCTGCCAAGCCTACTGGCTGATAATGACACTTTTCTGAAACCTCTACAACTGAGCTCTACTGTTTTAAACTCTATGTTATGATCATTAAATAAGGAAGAAATTGAAGCGCAAGATTTTTAATCCAGACACAAGTGTAACCTCGATTCGTCATTTTCAGGTTTTATTAAATATTTATTTCCAAGCAGTAATATGATCTGCTTAGATAAAACGACAGATGCTACTTAAATCAGCGTTAGTAGTATTTAAGCAGTACTAGAATAGCTTATTTAAAAACTGTCTATCTAGTGTCTGTCTCAGTCTCCGGTAGAGGTTTCAGAAAACTGTCATAATCAGTCAGTAGGCTTGGCAGGTTGTAATCAGTCTGCCTCAGCCTCTCTTAGTGTCTCAGTGTCTGTCCTAGTGTCTGCCTCAGTGTCTGTCTCACAGTCTCAGCGGTTGTCTCAGTGTCTGTCCGTCATACTTACCATATGCATTCTTAACTATGTAGTCTTACCTTCTATTTCAGAATGGACGCGACAACTTCAGGAGAAATACAGAAAAATAAAATCTAATTCCGCACAATACAAAAGGCTGCAAATGCAGGCTAAAAGTGCTCCTAGGCCCTTTTCTCGTGTGCTTAAAGATTTAGATACAAGAAAGGAAACTTATGTGCTGATTCGAGTTTTCCAGGACAAACCTGCTCAGTACAGTTTGTCGCAAGATATTCCTGCTCGTATTGAAATGGATCTCAAAGAGCATTGCGATAATATTGTTAAAGTTTTTAGACGAGATGCTGATGAACAAGAAAAGCTCCGCAGGCAGCAAGCTGAAGCAGCTGCTCAAAGTCAAGCTCAAGGTGAGGCTGCTCAAAGTCAAACTGTAGGTGCGGCACAAAGCTCTGAGCATGGCTTTGAAGAAATAATAAAGAAAGGTGTGCGATCCATGCGGTCAGCGCTTAGTCAACTTACTAAGAAAGCTTACCAAGACAAAACTGGTGACTCAGGTAGCATTCCTTGGGGCCAAATTATTTTTGACAGCGAGAATGCTTCAGCAGAAAAGAAAGGCCCTGGATTCTTTGAACCCCACATGCTTCCGCCACACAAGCTAAACCGGAACCAATGTGTTAAGATGTTCGAATCCATTATCCAGAATGAAGGTAAGCTTGTTTTCCGTACTCATGCTGAATCTGATCATGCCACTAATCAGTCTTTGGGTGCATCTTCAAATGGCATGGAAACAGCTGAAGTACACGCTAATGAAGATGAGCTTCTAGATGAGTTTCTAGAAGATGAGCTTCTAGAAGAAAACAGTTTTGCGGCAGACCTAGACGAAGTAAGTGAGGAAAGTGAGCAGAATCAACAAGGACAGAATAATGAAATTGTTGGTCCTCAAGTTTCTGAAAGCTCATCTGAAGCTTCAACAATTCCCAAGAATTCCATTCAAGGCCAGCATGCTGCAGATGTAAGTGCCAATCCCAGCGTTCCAGTTTCAGGAAATTCAAATTCCGGCGTTGCAAGTGGTTCAATGTTGACACTTCTCAAAAAAGTTCCTGCCCCCAGCCTTGGAGATCCTGCTTCAAGCCAAGCATGTCAGCAAGATTTGATACAGCGGGCCATTCAGCTGGCTGGATTAGATTTCACAGCCAACACGTTTGCTAGTCAATTTTTGCTACAGGAAGCTCAACCCAATGCGTATCTTCCAGAGCGTCAAGCTCAAGGTTATGCAGTTGGAGCTGCTCATCAACAAAATACTGCAGTTCCTACAATTACATTGGTGCCAGGAAACCAGTACAATTCTGCACATCCACCAGCAATGAGCGTGCAGGGTCAACATGGACAGAGCGAAAAAAGAGGAGAAAAGAGAAAAAGCCCAGGTAGTTATGATTTTTATGACTCACTACAATAAAATTTTATTCTCCTTGCTTTAAATAGTCAACACTTGCACTAGAAGTGTCATTCAAAGTGCTGTGTGTAGTAACATTATCTGAAGTATATTCAATCACTTGCAATCTTAGAGAATTGCTGTGATAGCAACTGTATGTGTTGAATTCACTGATTTATGTTGCTCATATTTTTGGTCACACGAGAATGCCTTCCCGTTGGCGTGGCTGTTACATTGTTTTAAAGTATGGCTCCGTATCATTAGTTAGAAATGACTAGATCAGTCATTACTAACTG
>NIVC01005090.1:0-26493 GCA_002269645.1 Macrostomum lignano | reverse complement strand
TGTTCTTGACTGCTATTGTGGGGCTGTGTATTCGGCATATATAGACAACATGATGTAGCAGTTCAGCTGCAATGAGCTTTTTGCTGAAATTATCGCTGGTAGAACTGAATCCTCGCTGCTCGAGCACATGTGCATCTGAGCGGTAGCATCGAGTCTGACATCTTTTGCACTCAACGTTCCCTGATTGTGCAGCAGCTGAGATGCAGCAACGGACAGCGATCTAAAGCAATCCACCCTCCCGGTCACAACAATACTTTCCGCTTGACAATCAATGCCACCCGTATCGTGTACGGACGCCTGAAAGTAAATGAATCTGCTTCTTAGATTAAAGTTACCGCAAAATTGTACTTTGCTGCCTAGTTCAAAACTGGCGTTTTTCCAGGCGTGAATTTCAAGTGTATCAATGTTGCGAATCTCGGAACCAGTTTCCAGGGTGAACTCCTGAGCACAGATTTTTACTTTAGCAGTGCTCACTTCATAGCTTCCCACTAGCGATTCGTCGAGTACAACGCCCTGAGGGCAAATGATTTCAGTTTTTTTAAGAGCGACCTGCTCAACGTTTTTTACAATGAAGCGTGCCTGGTTCAGCTTGACTTTGCTGGTCTCCCAGGACAACCGGCGCACAGATTTTATAGCCATTAACTCAGACACTGAAAGGGTTGCAGACTTAAAATTGCATGTACCTTCGCATCCCCCAATTAGCAGAAGTTTCCCTAAATCAATTTCGCTCTCCGGCAGAACCGTGGCAGTTTTGAAGAATTCGATCAGCATCAGCGATGGCTGATTGCCGTGAACGATGCGACCGCTTATTGTGCATTCGTTGACATGCAAAATGAGATTTGTCGAGCTTTCACCTCCGAACTGAATCAATCCACGACAATAAAATTCATCCGCGTGTACCACTATCGCGGCACGGTCTTCATCTTCCAAAGAAGCGAAAAAAACTGCCTTCAGTCACGACTTCCTTTGCCAGAATTGTCACGTGTCTCAGACGCAAGAGGCGAAGAACGGCCGCATCACAGAGTAAAAGTCTACGAGCTCTCACAAGGCAGCTGCTTGCCCCAACGAACTCCGCATTGCCACTAATCTCCAGTTCAGTCTCACAGTTTACCAGAAATTCTCCGCACACGCTTTGCTGGCTTTGAACGGTCAAGTCCTGTGAAATCGACAGCTTCTGCACCATAATCTGGCTTGGCATATCCATTTCAGCGGCCATTTTCAGCTCAAGACTGATTTCAGACCCCATAAATTTGTTGCATTTTAATTTTGACCCTTGCTGACCTTCAATTACAATTGCTTTAGCATTTCGGTTCTGCCGGTCGTTTACGTGGCTGATTAACAAACAGCCCACCGTTATTTTCTCCAGTTTCGACACAGTCAGCTTTATCTCCGAAGCAGACGGGGACGGCTGAACGAGGAGTGTGTCGCAAGTGACGCTTCGCTGCAGTTCAATTGATTCAGAAGCTCTTAAGTGAAGAAAAGTTTGCTCAGGCGAGCACACTTTTGAATGAAGTGCTACGGACCCTGACAAGCATTGGAAGCTGGCGCCGTTCATTGGAATTTGCAGTTGCAATGGCTGGCTGTGAGATTTGGCGTGGATATGCAGCATATTAGAATTTACTGCTGTGCACGAGCTGCGAACCAGCTTGTACATGGCCCTCGAGGTAGCAGCTTTCCTGTGGCCCTAACCAGGCAATAAAGACGATTCCATGGTCTGATGCAATGCTCCCAGCTGAATTATCAATGTCTCCGGACTCGATGATTAAATCCGTGTGGCTGTGAACAGCACCAAAATTAGCTATGAAATGTGCACTGATCACCAAGCTTCCGTTAGCGGACTTCAATTTAGTATTCGACGATATTGTAAGATGCTTTCTTGTCAAAACTGAAATGGAGTCATGTACTTCAAGGTTTCTGTCTAGCTCACAATCACTGTCTAAATCAATGCATAAGGCCTTCATTCCACTTATCATTCCTTTGTTAACAAATCGGTTTCCCCTTATGTATACAGACGCTCCATGCTCTTCTCTTGTCTCACGACCTGTTTCACCTTTCTTGCAAAGCTTCAGGCTGCCTTGGTGAGTGAATTTAGTCCCGATGAAGATGCTCAATTCGCGAGTAAAAAACTCCCATACTGATCCGCTTTGTGTTTGAGCTTTGTTTAACACGATTTCGATGCTATTCGCGCAATATTCTTGACTACACTGTGGAGGACACAGCAACTGGCTCTTAGGACCAAAGTTCACTGTTGCAGCAGGAATGACAATGCCCGCGCACTCCATGCTGCAGTTTAACTCTACGTCAGGTCCAAAGCCACAGGTTCGAAGCCAGGAATGTACAACAAGTGGTCCTTCAATTATTTTAATACTTCCTTGCAGCGAAATATGACCAGCTGGACTATAAATGACACCTACCAAAGACTCCATGGCCTCAACTTCAGCCTGAAGCGCAAGCTGAGCAAATGCGCAGACAGTGACTCGGTAGCCACCCAGCCTGCCAAACACGGACTCACTTGGTCTCCTTGTGGTAATTTGAAGCTCAGCTTTGTTCTCCTTCTCAGAATAAGCAGCCGCATTTATACTCTGTGAGAAACTTTCAATATCCATTGAGAACTTCTTGAAGCTGTTGTATATGCATCCAATGTTTTCAAGACTACCTACTACTCTTAATGAACCGCCATTCACTAACCACAATTCTGCCCCTGCTTGGACTCTGCATTTTCCAACCTCGAATTTATTCAGCTCTTCTATCTTGACTTCTCCTTGGACATTGAGCCTACCGCGGCACCAACCGCTGATTGACCCACTTTTCCATACAGACCTTTCTTCGACAAACGCATCCCCACCAATTTCAAGATGAACTTTTGCACCCAGAAACTGGCTGAGGTTGGCAACATCCTCACTAACAAGACAGCAGATACTCTGTGACTGGTATTTTCCCTTACTTTTTGCCTCCCACTTCAGGAGTATCGCGTTCCTATTGAGTTTATTCTTTTCAGCGACACCCGGTGGATTCGGCGCAGTTCCCAGATCAGCAATCGCCTTTCTGAGCTTCGCAATGGCGCTTTCACCTTTTTTGTCTTTGAATGTAGGATCAGCCCCAGAAAATAGCAGCTTTTTCACTGCTGCAGAATCACCTGTGGACGAATCGATCAGTTGCTTGTCGGCGTCTCTCGCTTTCCTTTCAGCCTTGCTTTGCTTGCCAGCGTCACTGAGGTATCTTGACACACGAGCTGCAGACTCCTTGCTCGATACTGGAGAGCGAATCTGCTTTGCCGAGATTTCTATCTTGTGTTCAGCAAATACGACTCCAACATTTGTTATGCCATCAGTACTGATCAAACTTACTTCTTTGGCCTTTTTATGCCGGTCCGAATATCCGATTTTTGCATCCATTTTTACTACAATATTTCCATTAACTCGAATGGAAAGGCTGCCATCAGCTTCCTCAGTTGAACAGGGAAGCGGCAAGATGCTGCCAAACACAATCAGGCTGGATGACACCTCCCGGATCGTTGATTCGCATAGCAACTGCGAGCACTGAACAACTGAGCTTTCTGCCACCACAACTTCTGAAGAAAGAAGTTTTATTTTGGACCCTCGCATGCATCTAGATGAGATATTAATTCCCTTTGTGGACTCCAAGACCAATCGGTTAAATTCCTGCTTGCAGTCGGCCACCGTGATCTTTGTCGAACTAATTTTGATATTATCCGAGATTGTCATGCCTAATACTGCCAAAGACACTTCTCTTCTTTTTTTATTTACTTCGACATTGCAGCTCCATTGTTCCTTCCTCTGAAAGGAGTAGCAAAGGAAATAGGACGATTCTGAATTGAGATGACACAGCATACGCACTACACATTAATCTACAAGGGTATAGAGAGACGGTTAAATGCAGCACGAACTCACTGTTTACAAACTAAAACGCAAATCAAACACCCTTCTTCTACATCCCACGTGTAGATCTGATCTGGAGCGAGTGGGTATGGGGAGTAAAAAACACAAAGAACTCAAGGTCTGCATTGACGAATTTTGATTGAACACAACCGCGTCATCTTATCATATACTGGGAGCTATAGAGCGCCCGTTCTATAAAACAATGCAAGTTGAAACGCTCGGCGGAATTGCAGCACACAGGGCGATCAGGAGAATCGCAAGCAAAGAGAAAACTGCTCACTGTTCGAAGTAGTCCCAAACTAACTTATTGTCCGCTCACAGCGGTTTGAGAATGATAGAATCGCATCTCAGTATTTGGTTACTCAAGCCATCTAGCGCGATCTCATGTCTATTTTGGTGAAGGTGGAAGATGGCAGGGAACGAAAACATATTCTTGGTACAGATACTTTCTAGTATGGATAGCTAAGGACTCTTCATTTGCAACGGCGCACCGTGAGCCGAGAACTAAAAAATGGCGCATAAACTCCTATTTCCCGGGAAGAGAGGAATGACGTGTGTAGACAATAGACCAAAAAGCATGTCTGGCCACCGTATTGCACTTGAGTCGCACCTAACTGTTCCTCAGTAGTTTTGTTTGAAAATTCACTTGGAACCTTAATGGAGAAAAAATGGAAGATAATTCGTTTTTTCATTAATAAGATGAGGAATGAGCGACTCTTGCCTCCCCCGCTGTCCTTGGACCGGCCTGCAGCTAGGAGCCTGCTATACACTGCTTGCACTTGTTCAGGACGATTTGCAACGCGAACCACCACCAATTGCGCCAGTGCAACACGAGAGAGTAAAGTACGCTCGTACAATACAAGCCTTATGCATCTAGGCTAGCTAGCCTCTAGCCTCAAGCTTTAAGGAAAGGTATGAATAAGCCGACTGGCATCACAGGATCCTATATACAAAAAATGAGTTGTCTGTATGTATGTGTGCTATAGATTTCAGAAAAATAATTGACTAAAATTATTGTTCTGCATCTAGTGAGCTTGCTGATTACAGTGAGCTTTTGACCTAAAGTACAGGCGGCACCTTGAATTTGAAAATGATGTAAATCAAAATCTCTTCAAAAGTGGTCTTACCTCCTCATGGCTCCTCCTAAACTTGACAAACCATTTTTCGACTTCCGCGTGGTTTGTCTTTTGCTTCTTGCTCGCTTCTGTCCATCTACTGGACGAAAAAGAAGGAGGTCCTTCCAAATCAAAGACGAGCACACTTTCCAGGCTTCCATTCTGCCTTGTGGATCTTTTGTTTTTGACTAGAAAGCGAAAATGGTGCTTTAAGTCGTGCCTGTCGTCGTTCATTTGAAGTTTTAGAGAAAAATATGTCAGAAAATCTTATCTGACAGTAGATTCATGCACCTGTTAGGGAAGGAGGTTCTAGGAATCTAGACAACTTCACTTATTGTGGCTCAGCTAAGAGGCAGAGTGCATGCAAATTCACTATACGAAAAAATTATCCTTTCTTAAAAGGTGAGAAAGTTTCATCTGTACCTGCAGTCGGTCTACGCTCGTACTGTTCAACAGAAAGAGAAGTTCAGTTTTGTGTGCTCATGGACCCGAGGAGGCGGGCCATTTCTGCGTACATTTTGCAGTGTATTACACTATAATTGCGTACTTACAGTGCGCTAAATTTCTAACCCATGCTGTTTGTTTCTTGCAGTTACCTTCTACAAGGTACTAATTCTTGCACCATCGCAAATATGAGATAAAGTGGACTGGTAAGTAAGACATTTATAAATATAAAACATTATAAAAAAATTCTCGTTTAATCACTGCTTAAAAATCTTGATCCTGGTTGCTATACACGTCACATGCCCAAAGGTAAGAAAGAAACGTTATTGCTTTGTGCAAGCATATAATGTACTCGAATGTGATTTGAATTTATAACTGAAGCTCCAATATGGAATTTGACTGCATACTAATAGCTCATAGGCTGTTGGTCACTGTGATTTTATTGCTTACAAAAAAACTACATTTTTTATACATTAAGTTTCAATGCGGGGATTCAAACAAACTACTGCAATTGATAACTTGTCAGACCAGTTGACTAGAATTAAACCAGTTAGTGTCGAGACTTCCCACCAAAGTCCCTTCCTTGGGGTCCCATTGGATAAAAAGGATAAAATAAGGATTTTCGTAAGCTAGAATGAACTGGCTCTAGAATGAAGCTCGAAGGTCAGCTCCAGACCAAAGCGCCTGCTATCGATGGCTTACCCTTCTCCAGTAGCGAATGTGGGCAGCAATCAGGGTGTGGAAGCAAACTTCTCGTTAACGAGGTACGAGCTCGTAGAACGTGGAACATACATTCTCCATTTTTTGCTGCTTTTAGTGTCCGTGCGTTTTTTGATTTGCTTCAATTTAATAACAACTGCATTAACTTTGCAGCATGGGCAACACCGGGAGCAAGCTCTGTAACGACACAGAAGAGGACTGGAGCGTGGCAGCGAAGTACAAGGTGATAGGAGTTGGTGCTGGATCCGAGCTCATCAATTTGCCATCTGGTAGATCAGTTCATTATGACTACGAAGGTCTACCGGTTAACATTTACTTCAAACACGGAATGCACGGTAAACACGAGACCATTCAAAACCCAAACATGCAGTCTTGGTGCAATGGGATCAGAAACAAAGAATGGAAGCTGGATTCACCGGCAGAGGGATTTATTCATCTGAGCTATGACGGCAAACAGGAGGCAGAATATAAATATGAAACGAAGTCTATGTTTGCTGACAGGAAACGCAGAGAGCGGGAGCAAAGAATGCAAACAGCTCGAGAGCAGCTGAAGCAGAGTGACAGAGAACGGACACTCTTTGACGAAAGAAAGATAAAAGAGCAGAAGGATCAGCAGGATAGGATCCTAGAAGAAAACAGAAAAAAATGGGAGGCGTGGAATTCAGAAAGAAGCAGGGCATTAAACGCATTCAGCCGCAGAGAAGATAAGTTCAAAAGAAGGTGCCAGGAGATGCAAAAAGACAGGTTAGGCAGGCAGGCTGAGAGTTCTTCCCAGCAGAATAAGAATCGAGAAAAGCTTTTCTCTCAACTGCAGAAGCAAAAGACAGACTGGAAAACTAAAGGCCAACAGGATTTTCTGGAGGAAAAAAAAGAGGTGGAAAAGATTCGAATGGAAAGACTGGAAAGCTTTCGGCACCAAAAGGAGCGGATTACGTCAGAGACAAGTGCAAGGTTTAACAGCCTCAATGCGGAAGCTGATCAACACAGAGCTCGTCTGCAAGCGCAGTTTAAAGAAAGGAAAGGTCGCTTTCAGAGCGAGATGCAGAAGAAGCAGATTGAGATGGAAGAGCATAGCTTGGAGATGAAGAAGAGACTGCAGTCGCAGCAGGAGGAGCTTGAAAAAGGAAGAAGAGAGTTCGAAGCTGAACTAGCTGAAAGGAGGCCGATATCGCCAGAAGAATTGAAGAGCAGCGAGCAAAGATAAGGAGAAATCAGCAAGCGTCTGAGAACCTACAGAAAACAGAGAAATTTGGACGGCAAGTGGCAACAGCAAGGGAAAACCATAGAGCAAAAGAAATGCAGAGATTGTTCAAAGGCTTGAGAGTCTCGATACAGCATGTGCGCGGCAAGTGTGCAAAAGACTATGCAAGCCTTGGAGTTTCCGATGCTACTGTTGCAGATATCAGGAGCCAAATAGATAAAAGCATTGAATATGCTGTCGGAGATGTTTTTACCCGTCTCAAAGAAGCAAGTCAGAATGCGAGTGGTCAAAATGCTTTGAGAACTGTAGAAGCCGTTTCAAGATCGCAATTCCTGAATCATTTTCGTAGTCATTGGAAGTCACGAATTCCTCAGCCCAATAAAGAGAATCAAATGGCGACACACTTGTCGCTTCTTAAGCTTCTAGATGAAGAGTCGGCTGGCCAAGTGCTAGACGCTGCAAACAAGGTTCTCATAGAATTTTGCTTTCCGAAAACAGAAATCGACATGGTGTATTATGGCTTGCTGGTTTTGCTTTTTTTTAAAGAAAAATCCGCTGAAGACCTTTTGAACGAAGACGAGTTGGATGAACTTCTTCATCAGTTCCGTGACACAAATTGTGCCATACAACATCTGGATAAGCTGCTAATGGCAAACAATCAGGATGAGACTAATCCTGTCATAAAAATTCTGCTGAAGCTACTCTTAGTGGCTGAAGATATTACTCGACTCTGGCCTGTCCAGAAAGCAGACACCGACTTGAAGAGACTTCGATCCGTCGTGACAGCAATGCTGAAAACTGCTGGCATCGCTGACTATCTGGATAAGAAATCGGACACCGAATGTGTGGTTGAGCTCATTCTGTCAATGCAGCACTGGGATTCTGCAAGCACGCTCAAGCTAATGGAGCTCATTCACTCTAGTGACTCGACACCTGATCAAGTAAGACAGGTCGTCCAGATGATGATTTTGAGCCGCTGCGATTTAAAAGGTCTTCTGGATTCCAGCGAGACTATTTCAAAGGCCACCATTGAGCGACTTGAAAAGGATCAGGCAGCACAGAGGACTCTCGGCGAACTTCTAGCTGAACTTAAGGAATCAGGAGGATTTGAAGAGGATCAGCTTTTCAAGCTTGAAGATGTCGTCAGTAAAACCGCGAAATATTTTGATTTGTCCGGATTTGGCAAAGCAAAAAAACTATCGCCGAAAAGCTTAGCAAAATCAAACTATGGGAGCGTGGAAAGGAACCACCATTGCACAAAATTTTGATTGATCTGTCAAAGGCAGTGAGAAAATGTAAAGGATATCTTCCGAGGAACACACAGCTTCTCAGTGCTGCTGCCTTGCTCAAAAGCTCTGCTAGCAAGAAATTCGGACAAATTTTGCAGATTCTGACTGGCGAAGGAAAATCGTGCATTGTGGCAATGACCGCCGTCGGACTTCTGCTTCTCGGGAGGACGTCAGTTGACGTCGTTGCACCCTCTGAAGTTCTGGCTGAAAGAGACTGCCAAGAATGGCATGATTTTTATAAAGAATGCAAAGTTACCGTTAGCTGCAACATTAATCATAAAAAACCAAAAGAGTGTTATGAGTCCAAAATAGTGTATGGCACGGTGTCTTCATTTGCAGGTGACGTTTTGCGGCACGAGTTCCAGTTTAAGGAAATTCGTGGCACAAGAAGCTTCGACGCAGTTATTGTGGATGAGGTCGATTCACTGCTGCTCGACCAGGGAGTGCAGCTAACGTATCTTTCTCAGGATGTGGGAGACATGAAAATGCTGGACCCAGTTTTTCCGACGATTTTCAGAGCCACATTCGGTTGTCATGTTCTAAACACCGTGCATGGAGGTGAAATGGCTGCAGAGCAGGCAATGACATTTCTCTACTTCCTTAAAGAACTAACGTCCGATGAGGAATTCAATGAGTTAATTGAAACGCTACTTCAGAAAGAACTGATAAACTCAGAGGAAAAGAAGGACTTCTTGAATCAGACTGTAGATCCCGTTGATTTATCTCAATTCGATATCGGCAGAGTAAGAGAAATTCTAACCACTGCCGCAGATTCCTTGCTCCAGTTTCCCAGTGCAACATCTACACCTACAGAAATGCGGAAATAGAACCACTGGAGCATTCAGAAGACTGTTCCACGCATCTTCTCGTGAACCAAGGCGGTGTCTGCAGATTGCTGTTCGCCAATATTGAGGACTTCATTTCGAAAAAAAGAGAGGATGTTCAATCCCAAATTAATTACAGCACATCCTTAAAGGATTCAACTGACGACTCTAAAACGGAAGTAACTAGCAAGGAAAAGCAACTGCCGATGCCAAAACACCTGAAAGGGTTCATCGACGATATGCTTGACGTCTGGATCAACAGTGCTCTCACCGCAGGAGTTCTGCAGCCTGGACGCGACTACCTCTTGCAGGACGGAGATGCTGTGCCTGTGGACTTCAAGCACACAGGTGTGGTTCAAGAAAACATGAGATGGAGCGATGGACTGCAGCAGTTCCTGCAGCTGAAGCATCGTCTACAAATGAGACCTCTTGGTTTAGAGACAAACTTTTTATCAAATTTATCTTTTTTCCGTCGGTATGGCACCGCGGTGTTCGGCGTTTCTGGGACTCTCGGGGAGGAGCACGAGAAGGAGTTCATGCGCAAAACCTACAAAGTACAGCTAAACTATATTCCTCCGTTCAGGGAACGCCGGCTAGTAGAGAACCCGGGCATTGTCACCGAAACCAAATCTGAGTGCATCTCAAAGCTTTGCCAGCTAGTAAAGAAGGAAAGGCACCGGCCAACTCTGATTGTTTGTGAGGACATAAACAGTGCTGATCTCGTTCTCAACGAGGTAACTCGCCGATGTCACGGGGTTACGCCTAAAAGGTACATCAGGAACGAAGATACAAAGTCTGAGCTGATTGTTGGTCCAGGAGATGTGATTGTGGCCACGAATTTGGCAGGCAGAGGCACGGACGTGAAAGTAAACGATGAAGCAGAGGCAGCTGGAGGTCTGCACGTACTTGTCACATTTCTCCCCTTGAATCAGCGAGTCGAGGAGCAAGTGTGTGGTCGCAGTGGACGCAAGGGTCAGCGGGGTTCTGCAACATTGATTCTAAGCCAGGAGGGTCTTAGCGCTTGTTTTGCTGACTGCGACTCGGTAGAGGAGATGAAGCAAGTGAGGCAGGAGGCCAGTTTACAAGAGCTGCGAAATCATACGGAATTTTCTATGCCTGAAGTAGAATTCGAGGAAAGCCTGTTTCGTCGCTTCAGTCGCTCATTAACGAAGTACCGCCAGGCAAATAAGGATGATATAGACCTAAAGCTCAAATTGAACTGTCTGAAAGAAATCTGGGGAATGCATCTAAAGACAATTTTGTGCCACACTGCCGACTTCAGCAAACCAAACACAGACAAGTATGTTAGAGAAGTCAAGGAAACTTTCAAGGACGCCACAAAAAATATTGAATCAGATTGTTTAATGAGTCCGTTTCAAACTCTAAAACTTGCGGACAAATATTTACGACATGAGGATTTCCAAAAAGCAATTGATTTATATACTAAAGCTATTGCAATGAATTGCGCCTGGTCTTCAATAGCCTACTACAATAGAGCGTATGCGAAGATAATGAAAGGTGATAGCGGCATTGAAGATGTCAAAAACGACTTGCAGGAAGCCAAAACAAGAATTAAGGAAACGTGGCTAGCCCACTCCTTGTGGACTCGGTTTTTTTCTGGAGCAAGATTAAAAGCGGATGAAACAGATCAAGTGGATCAAGCTGATCAAGTGGATCAAGCTGATCAAGAGGTTACATCGGATCAAACAGATCAAGTGGATCAAGCTGATCAAGAGGTTACATCCGATCAAACAGATCAAGTGGATCAGGCTGATCAAGAGGTTACATCCGATCAAGCATTCAAATTGGATAAAAAGTCTGATAAAAGTGCACTATCCGGCCAATGTACTACTAGGATTGATATTATCCTAAAGTACAAAGCTGGAATCGAACAAAGTTAAAAAAACTTGAAGAATTAAAAGATGGCCAAATCGTCGCTATTAGCACTTGTATAAAGGACATCGAGAAAGACCCAGACAGAATTACACTTGATGAGCTGAGGTCTCTCTACTTATTGGGTCACGTGAGGCTATTCAGTGTGATGAAAAAACCCCAGTATCGATTCGCGATCGCGGTAATAATTTTAGGTTTAATCGAGATCGCCATTGGCTGCATGTTTTCTTTTGGTGGTGTAAACTTAGTCTTTGAAGGCTTCAGTGACATATTGGCCGGTACCATGGGTTTACTTAAAGGAGAATTTGATTCTACGTCTTGGTTGAAAAGCAAGGCTCTAAACATTGGCTTATCCCTACTTACTTTCGGCTTTAGTAAAGTTATTGGGTACTTAAAATCATCGACAAAGTTCGGAGCGGTGGCGAAAAATATGAGTTCAGTTGGAAGTAAACATTATTCCAAAGCTGGATCTTTGGTCACAAAGTTGGTTGGAGAAAATACTGTAAAAGTGCTCAAAGGTATAGTAGACAATCCCGTGTTTAAGTTTTTAGCAGACTTTGCTGTAACTGATGCTCAAAGACGGCTCATTGACAGTTTAATTTCTAAGTTAAAGAAGAATGTTGAAATTGATATCGAGGGAAAGTGCAACGAAGAAGCCCAGCGAGGAAGGCTGTACGACATTGTTGTTCGAATAGCAGCTCCCATGTGCGTGCAGAAAAATCAAGCGACGGAAAAAATGAATGTATTAGATTTCTCCATGCTTACTCCGGAACTGCAAATCAATGTATTGAAGGCACTTAAAGAAGCCACGGAAGAGGCAGCACACAAAGTTCTGAACGATGCAGAAGCGATGGAAAAGGTCATGGATACAATAAAGTCATATCTGAGCAATTTAAACTCTGAATTAGCAGAACACTTTAAAGGGCTCCTAGTTTTCCTCAGGCTGGCAGCCGTAGCGGTGGATGCTGCAGCCATCGGAGTGCAGGCTGAGAACTTGAGAACTGTCGTTGGCAGCATTGTAAAAAATATAGATTGTTTTTTAATTGACGGAAGCGACGATTGGGAAATCAAGTACGACCCTAATCTCAAGCTAAAGGAAAAGAATATGAAAAATGTGGAGCAACTCAGCCAACTGACAAGCAAAGTCGGGCAGCAAATGCGGTCGCAAACCAGCGAAGTAGTCAGTGCTATACTAGAGGATTATTTAAGAAAGAGCATAGGAGACATGACAAGCCAAGCCGTAGATCAAGCCAAGAGAACTCTCTCGAAAACATTATCAACTGCTAATAAGCAAAACAATATGAATCATTCCTCCATGCCAAAAAAATACACACAGCAAGGAAAAAAACCGAGGAAGCCTAACGCATCAAAGGACACCAAAGTGGAGTTGTCTGGAGATGGCATCAGATTAAAAAAAAGCAGGATCAGCTAAAAGTTAAAACAACAGATGATGACTTCAGTTTATCGGTACAACGCAACGACACTCAATTAGGCATCACGCACGGATCCATAGGAACGGAAGCCAAAGTAAAAAAGGGAAAACATAAAATAGCAGCAAGAACCAATGAACAAGAAGTTGCGTTAACCCTAGGCCACGGACAATACGAAGTCGAGGCCGGCGGAGGCGAACAAACCAAGCAAATCGGGATATACAAAAAGGAAAAAGAAACCAAAGAAGGAGCTCTAACAAAAAGAAAGTCCACCTCAAGACAAGGAATACACCTATCTAAGGACGAATCAAAAACCAGTTTTGCCTTTAAAACAGAAAATCAAACTACACACAAAAACCCAAATCACAATAAAACTGAAAGAAAATGCGTAAGCGCAGGACTCCAATTCGAACAAGCTGGCACCAGTGTCGAGCTCGCGCAGTCGGACGAGAAACGACAGGCCGAGTCAACTAAAGACGGCGACAGCAAAGAGCGCTCGAGTAAGCAAGAATCTAGCGCCAAGCTCGGTCTTGGACAAGCTGGCGCCAGTGTCGAGCTCGCGCAGTCGGACGAGAAACGACAGGCCGAGTCAACTAAAGACGGCGACAGCAAAGAGCGCTCGAGTAAGCAAGAATCTAGCGCCAAGCTCGGTCTTGGACAAGCTGGCGCCAGTGTCGAGCTCGCGCAGTCGGACGAGAAACGACAGGCCGAGTCAACTAAAGACGGCGACAGCAAAGAGCGCTCGAGTAAGCAAGAATCTAGCGCCAAGCTCGGTCTTGGACAAGCTGGCGCCAGTGTCGAGCTCGCGCAGTCGGACGAGCAACGACAGGCCGAGTCAACTAAAGACGGCGACAGCAAAGAGCGCTCGAGTAAGCAAGAATCTAGCGCCAAGCTCGGTCTTGGACAAGCTGGCGCCAGTGTCGAGCTCGCGCAGTCGGACGAGAAACGACAGGCCGAGTCAACTAAAGACGGCTACTTCGGTTAATTTCGTTGAGGCCCTTTTTCTATTGAGTATAAGGTCGTTCAATGTTTTTCGGTTAACTGTCCTAGACCCGTTTGTCAAGTTTTTTTCGGTGGTGGATGTGGTTGTTTTTTCGGTACAATACGTTTATTAGTGTTTTTTAAGACTTCCATTATGTTTTTACCTGGGGTATTAGTAAGCACTTACATTGCTTTTTAAAATTGGGTTTTAGTCGTAGGTATAGTTTTTTGGAAGTTAACAAGCTTGCATTCGGGGTTTCTGTGAAATAGATAAGTCATGTGCTAGTTACTTATGAAGAGATTTACGGTCAATCTGAGATGCATGAGGTCCGGCCAAAATGGAACGAGAATTTAGCTACAAAAAATTTCAGAACAAATTATGCAAATTTAGTCAACTACAGCCTTCAAATTAATTGCGGCCACTTTCAACCCATCGCCTCAATCGCTAGTGCCAGCTCCTGATGCAGCCCTGGAAGCCCTCCTTCATGACGCCCCTCAGCACCCTTGTCACACTCTCCTTGATGGCATCCTAGTTTTGAAATCTGGATCCTTTGAGGACCTGCTTCACCTTGTTAAAGAGCCAGGAATCACACAGCGCTATATCTGGTGAATAAGGTGGGTGGCTCAACTCTGCGACCTATCTTTTGGCCAAAAACTGTCTCAATGTCTCGATGTTTAATTGCAGTTTTTTCTGACCGTCAGTGAGGAACTTTGGCCCCATCTTTGACGCTCTCCTATCCATCCTGGAATCGCTTGTGCCACTAATACACCCTTGCCTGAGACTTAGCATCTTCTCTATACACCTCGTGAAGCAGCTGGAGGCATTCCGATAGCTTCTTGCCGAGTTTCACCGGAAAATTGATGTTGATTAGTTGCTCATTGTTCATTTTGTGACATACTCATAGCAGTATGACAGCTATTTAGAAAAATCATTAAAAAATCATTAAAACCAAAACTCTCCGACACAAGACTGCTTCCTATAAAAGCTGAGAAGCTGAGCTGCAAGAAGACATCGATTAATTTTAGTAAAAGCTCGTATTTTCAGAGTTAGACAGCAATTCTCGATACTTTTTGGCCTCGTAACTGGCTATTAGCGGGATATACTCAACAGGTTCAATACTTCAATACTCAATAAAGCCTTAACAAGTCGACATGAGCCTCAAGATTTTTCTGGCACCCGGGATATTTTAGGGTTGAAATAATTTGTCTGAAGTTTTTTTTGTTTTTGACATTGCCTGTAATTTTGATGACTCAGATGGGCTTACAGCCTGGATGCTTTTTTACTCATTTTGTTTTAATTTTCTCTGTTGTGAAGTGTTATAACTGGACCAACTTACCGCGTAATGTTGATTGATTGGGAAGAATTTAATTTTTAACATTTGTAACTTTCAAAGGAATTTATTTTGTGAAATTTTATTTAAAAAATATAACTTGACGCGCATCGTGAATAAACTGAAAAACAATAGGCTCTACCGATACTTACCAGCATGTTTGTGTATTGAGGACATCATTCAACCATTAAAGAGGTTGTAATATTAAGCGAAAAGACAACAAACAACAAAAACAACGCTAAAGCATGCTGCTCAGACCCTAAAAAAGAAGAGAAAACCCTTATTGATCCTCCTCCAAACAGCTTCTACAGAAGGGATGAATGGGAAGATGAGGATTCCATTTTAACTTAAATGGCAGCGGCGGCCGATCGATCCGGTTCTTTATCGGATCGCACAACTGGGCCACAGTTGCCAGTCGCCTGAATTATGGCAACTGTAGGAGGGATGAAGAGAGTGACTGCCATTTTGCTGAAGGCAGTTTTGAAAAGCGTGTATTTGCATGCACATCCATCCGCTGTCGGCTTCTATTTTTATTCTATTGTTTAACGGCGTGGAAAAATTTACGGCGAAAATGCTCTGTTGGTGGGGCCTTAAATAGCTGGAGAACAGCATCCCTGGAGAGCGCGCCTGTCCTTGTCGGTGGGGAGCCTGCAGCGTCAGCAGCAGCGCCTCCTGCACCGGCTGTGAGCAGTGCGGCTCGGATGCTGTGGCATGGTCAGCTGGAGTCGCGACGGAGTTCTGCATTCTTGAACTGCTCGTAGCTTCAACGCTTCAACCTTCTGTTCGAGCCAGTCCGTCAGCCTTCTGTGTGGATTCTGTGCAGTAATAAAATACTAAGAAAACCAACTCTAACAGAAACAGAATTTGTTTTGCCAACGCGTTCCGTCTCACACAGTGCCGAGCTTCTATCTTCCTTTCTACGTTCCTCTGTTTCTTTCTGTACGTTTGAATCTCTACCGGACTGAATCGACCCTACTCTGGACTTCGTACATTAAGTAATATACAATGTATTTTATACAAACATATGTATATATTTGCCGTTGTGTTAAAAGACGCTGGTGACGTTTGTGTGACAGAAAAGTTTTAAGTTTCTACGTGAAGAAACTTAATTCTTGCTATACTGATGAGAACAGAGAACTGATCTCACAGAACCGTGACTTCCCCAGTAAGTACTTTGAACCGGTGGCAGCTGGGAAACAAAATTTACTGATACCATGTGTGTCGAATGCAGAGACTCTGAGTGTCTGTCGACTCATCTTGATATGTAATCTCCTAGAGCGTTTAGCATCCGAACACCGTGCACCTATTGAAAACGGAAGGACTGGCTAAACTCCATCATTGCATGCAACTTTATATTAGAAATTCGATTCATCGAAACGCGCGTCTATGGCCTAAAAGCGTCAAACAGGGTCACGAGGCGCTGCCGACCAAAAGCCCAAAAGCAGAATATCAGTCTTTAGAAATGCGCGCAGCAAGCCAGCTGATTTTATTCTAGTGGTCAAGCAGAACGATGGCAGAAAGCGGCGACAGCACGGAGCAGCAGCTCTTTCAAACGGCTGCTCAGCTGGCAGCGCAGTTCGAGAAGGTCATTAACAAGATAAAAGAGCAAGAGCCCAGCCCCGCACCTGCGGTGACAGCGGGAGCAGCCAGCGGCAAGGCTGGCGGGCAGCAGCAACAGCGAAAGAGGAAAACACAAAAAGCGGAAAGACACCACAAGCACGAGCAGCAGCAGCAGCAGCAGCATCAGCAGGAAGTGCAGCAGCTCTTCAACCAGATTGCAATGTACATGAAGAACTGCCAGCAGCTTCAGCAGCCGCCGCAGCAGCAGCAGGAACAACAGCAACAGCAGCAGCAGCCGCAGCAAAAGCGGGAAAAGCTTCAGACGCTTCAGCGCTCGCTTGAGCCGCAGCCGGTGGCCACCAACGCCAGCAACCTGGCGGGCAGTGGGCGGCGTGTCGTCACGGAGCCGAGCGAGCTGCGACTCGTCCTGCAGCTCGATTCCTGGATCGCCGAGAACGGCTCGCTGGTTGTGCGCCCCAGCGTGCGGCAGGACCGCGGCGGCAACTCGGTAGAGGCGGAGGACGCGGAGTTCAGTCTGCAGTTTCCCGGCGGCGCTCCCGCCAGGAGCTTCCCGGCGAGGCAGCAGCCGCAGCGACTTCGCGGCGGTCCGTTCGACGCGAGGCGCGCAACGCCGGGCTCTTCAGCCGCTGGCCGAAAGCTCGGACACGATTTTCCTCCGGCTGGCGACAACGGCTACCAGCTGAACAACCATCACGACGACGACTATTCTGACGACGGCATCTCTTTCTCTGACCGCGTGGGCAGCAGCAGCGACTCCGAGAACGCTGGCGCCGCCTCTGCTGACGGCTCAGACGGTGATACGCACATGATGTAGAGACTGCTGCCTGCAGGGCTTGCTGAAGCCCTCGAGAGACTGAAGCTTTCTCGCCCATCTTGAACCAACTCCAGCTCAGTCCGTGCAATGCTGAGTTTTACAGACAGTAGGGCTTGCAGTCACCCACTTAGCTTACCTGCCTACCAAAATGCTCATACACGTATTTAGTTTACCAATGAAGTAATCCCCAACACTGCTCATTTATTTGTAAGACTGAACGGGGGCACTAAAGGACGACTTTAAAATACAAAATTCCATCTCAGTGCTCAGAGCGCCTGCTGCGGCTGCATGGCCTGCAGAGCAATGGCTTGGATCTTCTGTTTCCAGTTGTTTGCCGGCATGTCAATCGGGTGCCGGCCTCTGCATGCGCGCTCAAAAGCGACCCGTGACGAGCTCCACTGGCTGTCAGCTGGTCATTGCCAGGACTTCGCCTGTGAACTCACGCGTGTTCCAGGCCAAGGACTACTTAACAACACAGGACGTTACACTTGCAAATATTGGCAGAATTCTAGTAGGCCGCTTTGAATGTACAGCTTGAGTTTTCGGAAGTTTTCGAAGAAAATCAAGAGTGCATCCTTCCACTTCAGCTGTCCATAGTTGCACATCTGTCAGCTTTAATTTAGGTAAAATGCAAATTTCTATATGAGCTGACAGCAGGGTTACAGAATCTGTCAGATGCACTTTTTGATAGCGAGTGTTCTCGTCTCAGCTGACAGGTCCGCGACATTTGACTGCCACACATTGACTGTCAACTCAAACCCTAACCTAAATCCTAACCTTAAACCCTAACCTAAATCCTAACCAAAAAGCCTAACCTAAATCCTAACCAAAAAACCAAAGCTAAATCCTAACCTAAAACCCTAACCTAAATCCTAACCTAAAACCCTAACCTAAATCCTAACCAAAAACCCTAACCTAAATCCTAACCAAAAACCCTAACCTAAATCCTAACCATAAACCCTAACCTAAATCCTAACCTAAAACCCTAACCTAAATCCTAACCAAAAACCCTAACCTAAATCCTAACCTTAAACCCTAACCTAAATCCTAACCAAAAAGCCTAACCTAAATCCTAACCAAAAACCCAAAGCTAAATCCTAACCTAAAACCCTAACCTAAATCCTAACCTAAAACCCTAACCTAAATCCTAACCAAAAACCCTAACCTAAATCCTAACCAAAAACCCTAACCTAAATCCTAACCATAAACCCTAACCTAAATCCTAACCTAAAACCCTAACCTAAATCCTAACCAAAAACCCTAACCTAAATCCTAACCTTAAACCCTAACCTAAATCCTAACCAAAAAGCCTAACCTAAATCCTAACCAAAAACCCAAAGCTAAATCCTAACCTAAAACCCTAACCTAAATCCTAACCAAAAACCCTAACCTAAATCCTAACCAAAAACCCTAACCTAAATCCTAACCAAAAACCCTAACCTAAATCCTAACCTAAAACCCTAACCTAAATCCTAACCTAAAACCCTAACCTAAATCCTAACCTAAAACCCTAACCTAAATCCTAACCTAAAACCCTAACCTAAATCCTAACCAAAAACCCTAACCTAAATCCTAACCTAAAACGCTAACCTAAATCCTAACCAAAAACCCTAACCTAAATCCTAACCTAAAACGCTAACCTAAATCCTAACCTAAAACCCTAACCTATATCCTAACCATAATCCTAACCTAACCTAAATCCTAGCCTAAAATTCATACATAAGTCTAACCTAAAACCTATCCTAAATTCTAACCTAAAACCCAAACCTAAGTAACCAAAAAAACAAACCTAAGTCCTAACCGAAAACCCTAACCTAAATCCTAACCTAAACCGTAACCAAATTCGATTTGCTGGCGGTCAGATTTCAAGGCTCCCGTTCAAACTGGATTTGCATTTTCCTCTGTGATTTTCCCGGCGAAGGCAGTGGGCAGGGACTACTAAATACTACATACGCTCGTAGTATTTAGCAGTCCCTGGCACTGGGTTGATTTCATACCGTCTGCACTCGGCTGCTTTTCTCTACTATATTATATGATGGAGGGAAGCCTCTGATCTGCATGGCTGCCAGGCCGGGCCATAGACCAATGGCTGCAGTGCATGACTGCCCCTTCGTCTTTCATATTGGGACCCCCGCCCCCATGGCAACCGCTTGTCAAACTGCACTGAGAATTGAGAATTTGCCCGCGGGAGCTCACTTTGAGGATCAGCATTCGGCATCTGAAGTGTGTGAGTCATCGTCGCTGCTGTTTTTGCCGAAATTCGGTATTTTATAATTGATTTTTGCACCACCTTACTGGCTCACATCTCAGTCGCTGCCCCACAGTCTCATCTGTAACACAGATGTTCTCATGTCTCACTCTCCGATTCTCATACATGCCTATCTGTAACTCGGATTCTCATGTTTAACTGCTTCTGATTCTCATGCCTCATACTCTCTGATTCTCATGCCTCATACTCTCTGATTCTCATGCCTCACACTCTCCGATTCTCATGCCTCACACTCTCCGATTCTCATGCCTCACACTCTCTGATTCTCATGCCTCACACTCTCATTTCCCTCACACTCTCTGATTCTCATGCCTCACACTCTCCGATTCTCATGCCTCACACTCTCCGATTCTCATGCCTCACACTCTCTGATTCTCATGCCTCACACTCTCTTATCCCTCACACTCTCTGCTTCTCATGCTTCACACTCTGATTCTGATGCCTCACACACTCTGATTCTCATGCCTCATACTCTGAGTCTCATTCCTCAAAAGTCTTTAAGATTATTTCAGTCTCAGCCGCAAGCCCTGCTCTCCAAAGGCCGATCTCCTCACCGCAGTCAGCAAGCTCCTCAGTCAGCAGCAGCCCAACATGCAGCCCGCCTTCGCCTGTCCGCTGGCTTCCCAGTCCCGCTTCTGCCTCAGCGGGCCGAGCGTACAGAGAAACTGCAACGCCACGGACCTCCACCTGCAGGACTACTGCGGAGACAGCCAGCTGGTGCGACTCTGGGAGGATGAGAGATGGGCTAGCGGCTTTGGAGATTGGGGTTGGGCTAGCGGCTTTGGAGATTGGGGTTGGGCTAGCGGATTTAAAGATTGGGGTTGGGCTAGCGGCTTTGGAGATTGGGGTTGGGCTAGCGGCTTTGGAGATTGGGGTTGGGCTAGCGGCTTTGGAGATTGGGGTTGGGCTAGCGGCTTTGGAGATTGGGGTTGGGGTAGCGACTCGGGAACTGGAGGTTGGGTAGCAACCGGACCCCTCACTCCGCACCCCTCACTCCGCACCCCTCACTCCGCACCCCTCACTCTGCACCCCTCACTCCGCACCCCTCACTCCGCACCCCTCACTCTGCACCCCTCAATCCGCACCCCTCACTCCGCACCCCTCACTCTGCACCTCTCACTCTGCACCCCTCACGCCGCACCCCTCACTCTGCACCTCTCACTCTGCACCCCTCACGCCGCACCCCTCACTCCGCACTCTTCACTCTGCACCCCTCACTCTGCACCCCTCACTCCGCACCCCTCACTCTGCACCCCTCACTCCGCACCCCTCACTCTGCACCCCTCACTCCTCACCCCGCCCCCTCCCCGCACCCCTCACTCCGCACCCTCACCCGCCCTCTCTCAACCGCACCCTCACCCCGCCCTCTCTCACCCCTCACCCTGCAACCCTCACCCCGCGCACCTCATCCTACACCCACGCCCCTCACATCGCAACCCTCACTCTCACCCCCCTCACATCTCACCTCGCAGCCGGCCAGTGAGAAGGACCAGCGCAGTTCGCACTTTGCCGCGCGCTCGGAGCGCACAGCTGGGACTGACGGCGCCGGCGGGGGCGGCGGCGGGAGGCGGGTCGAGTTTGCTTCAGGTAAGGAAGAGCGATTCTGCGCTTGGGGTGCTGCAAAATCGGAGAAATGAAGAGAGGGGACAAGAAACACGATGAAACCAAAATATAATCGGGTCAAATGTTTATTTTTAGAATCGTCTGTTCTGAGGCTTCCAGACTTTCTTCACCAGAAGCTTCACAAGCGGCCACCTCGTGGAAGTTATAGAATTCTCGAACTTTTCAAACAGGTACATTCGTCAAAAAAAGACGCGCGTCATCAACTCGCTTTCCCTCCTCATGAAGCAGCGCTTAAGACACAGAAAGTCTGCATGCCAACCTTAGGTTTTTATAAGAATAATTTTGGCTCAACTACTTTATGCTTTTCCCGTGTTGCTTGCCTGAACTTCATTTGGGACGTGTGCACAAAAGTTGGCCGCCGAGGTTTGTCGTGCGATTCCAGCAAATTCGGGCCAACCCCCGAGACACAGGCAGAGTACAACATGCCTGACAATTAGAAAGCCGCTGTACACCTTGAGTAAGCCTGTGTAATAAGTACGTGCCTGTGTAAATTATCCTTGTCAGCAGGAGTCAGTGCAAGGAGGTGCTCAAAACCTACTGCAAATATTTGTTTATCTACTAATACGCTCGTAGTAGAAATGTACGCACAACTCTTTCATGGACACAAATTCAAAATCGCGCACCCTAAAATGCCGCTCGCCTGACAGGGGCTGCGGCCCGCAGCCAATCAAGGCGGAGCCGCGGCAGCCGCGGTCAGCTGAAGCAGCCAGCGCAGCCGCTGTCACTGTCGGCCTTGCTGGTGCCGCTGTCCTGCAGCAACCAGTCCAACAAGCGCCACCCGCTGCCCGGCTGCTGGTCAGCCAGCAACGCGCAGGTGAGTCTCTCAGTGATGATGAATGAGACTGGGCAGCTCAAAGTACTGCTGGCTGTGTAGTCAAGACACTTGGACTGTTTATCAGTACACTCCACAATACTCTTAGCTGCTCTGCAACACCGCCTCCCCCCACCGAACCTGCAGCTGAGCACCCAGACCGAGTCAGCGACTCCGAAGACGCAGCAGACTTCAAACAACCCATGCGGCGTTCCTGCGAGCAGCGGGGGCGGCGGTGGCGGCCAGGAGCTTATGAAGAACTGCGGCGTGCCCTATTGGAATGTGTACGAGTACGAGGAGTTCCGGGAACTGCAGCACGGCAACTCGCATCTGTTTGATCCACAAGTTGACATCAACCTGCATCGGGAGAATATAATTCTGGACAACTACAACCGCCTGCTGCGGAGCTGCTCCAACTTCCTGCCCCCGACATCCATGTATCACGTCAGGTGATCGCTGCGCAGGTGGGTAAGTTTTGCTTTTACTCCAGCTACCTCCCATCTCAACTGTGCACTCTTAAGTGATTGCCCTCAGCCACCCCAACTGCTGGCTTCCTTCCCCCGAGTACGAGCGTACATTGGCGGTTTAAATCTCGTCCCTGTGATTGCCCTCACCCACCCCAACTGCTGGCTTCCTTCCTCCGCGTACATTGGCGCTCTAAATCTCGTCCCTGTGATTGCCCTCAACCCACCCCAACTGCTGGTTCCCGTCTCCTGTGTACATTGGCGGTCTAAATCTCGTCCCCGTGATTGCCCTCACCCACCCCAACTGCTGGCTTCCTTCCCCCGAGTACATTGGCGGTTTAAATCTCGTCCCTGTGATTGCCCTCACTCACTCCAACTGCTGGCTTCCTTCCTCCGCGTACATTGGCGCTCTAAATCTCGTCCCTGTGATTTCCCTCACCCACCCCAACTGCTGGCTTCCTTCCCCCGAGTACATTGGCGGTTTAAATCTCGTCCCTGTGATTGCCCTCACCCACTCCAACTGCTGGCTTCCTTCCTCCGCGTACATTGGCGCTCTAAATCTCGTCCCTGTGATTGCCCTCACCCACCCCAACTGCTGGTTCCCGTCTCCTGTGTACATTGGCGGTCTAAATCTCGTCCCCGTGATTGCCCTCACCCACCCCAACTGCTGGCTTCCTTCCCCCGAGTACATTGGCGGCTTAAATCTCGTCCCTGTGATTGCCCTCACCCACCCCAACTGCTGGCTCCCTTCTGCGTACATAGGCGCTCTAAATCTTGTCCCTGAAATTGCCCTCAGCCACCCCAACTGCGGGCTCCCTTTCCCTTCGTGACCAAAAGCTGTTGAAAAAAAGAAAAACAATTAAGTCGAAACTTCAAATTTCAGCATATCTCAACAGCCGAGAACAAAGTGGACGCAGCTGAGAATTCGAATCTGCTGAAGTGACTTAACTGAAAACTGTGGGACAAGCTAGACAGCGCAGCAATGGGCAAACCTCTCTCACCATTTTAATCTCTATGCTTAAGTGGAGTTTTTAATTTCTGCTCAACACTCATTGTTTTCCCAACCTCGGTACGAGCAAAGCTAATTCTTATGATATTCCTTATAGTCTGCGTGTTACTTTTGCTGCAGCAGCTGAGAGGCCCGCTGTGAATAGCGGGCTTGAGGCAGAGCTCGTTAGCCTGCAGCCCCATTCCCTCTGCAATCATTGACTTAGTTCGCGCCATGCCGCAATATTCTTTAAGATTATAATTAAGCACTGCTGTGAATGCGCGCTTGAGACAAGCGGCCCAGAAGCCGCTCCCCTAACTGATCCTTAAGGGTCACTTGAGGTCATTTGTCTAGATTTTATTTACCTTTCGCACCAAATTCAATCAAAATAGTTCACTGCTCATATGTTTGAAGGCCTGCAAAAAGTAGCGATCGAATCAAACCCTATAGACAGACTGTAGTCAGCTCATGCTCGCCCCCGGTGCTCAAATACACGGAGTTGATGGCTTCCGTTCACCAGCACAAGCGCACCGCGGAGTTCCGTCAGCCGAAAGCTTTTTTGCACTTTAACCGTAGGGATCTCAGCTCAATACCCGATCGCCTGCTTCTTTCTTTTCCCATTTCCGGACGCCGCCAACGCAGAAACAAATTTGCTGGACATACACGCTTGACAGCCGAACCTAACCCTACCTAAACCTAACCTAGACCCTATCCTAAGCTCAAATCCCTAAGCTCTAACACTAACCCTAACCCATAATCTAACTCCAACCTAAAACCTAGCCCTAACCTAAAACCTAGCCCTAACTAACTATCTAGCTAGCTATATAGCCTCTTGCCCTACTAAAAGTCCTTTGGATACTCTTCTAGAAACACCAAGCCAAGGGACCCGGGGACACCTGCATGCAAATGAATGGTGTTGCATGCACGCATAACATGTGCATGAACATGTACAGGTTCATAACATGTACACAGAGGTTCATAACATGTACAGAGTCTCGTAACATGGGCACATTTACTCGATTCTGCATGCGCATCGCGAAAATGAATGAAGTGAATCAATGAAAAACTTCGCGATACATGACTACTAAGCAAGCTTTAGCTAGTTGGGCCTGGTGCAGATTACTAATGGGGAAACGAACTCAGTGAAGGGGATCGAGATCCCAGGTGCCTGACTAGGCTAGGCGAAGAATAAGAGCCAGAGAGCAAGTCGATCTTGAGAGAGCAACGTCGCTTATGGCTCATCACGGCTCTCAGCTTCTAGCCCGCGTCCAGCATGGGTTCACTGCTCAATGTGAGGAGATTGACGGCTCTGGAATTGCGAGCTCTCTGCAGCAGCGAGTTCATCGATGAGGTGGCACACTGTGGTGTATGGGAACAGCGAGCACTGGCGAGTGTCCGAGTCGAACTCGGCCACCTGCAGGCCGGGGAGCAGGGCTACCAGAATGAGGCCTGACATCGGCGTCTCTCTTGAGCCGAACATTTTTCTCCAACGGAGGCTTCGTGCCGCCAGAGCAGGTTGACTCAAATAGGCTCGTTTTCTGCATAAAGCATCCCAACTGCACCTGACTTCGACATGGCGACTCACGAATGCTGAACGGCCGATGCAGGCGGTGGCCGTCATGAACGACACAATGACCGAGGCTGAGATCAGCAGCTTCTTTGGTGCGCTAAAATTCTGGTGAAAATTGGGTACCTGACTCTGAACTATGAAGGCTATACATAAATCCCAGTTGCTCTCATCATCGTTGATTTAATCCCAGTTGATTTAATCCCAGTTGCTCTAATATCGTGAGAGAAGCCTTCGCTTGGCGATCGTCTGGGCTGTAGAAAGAGCTAGGAAAAGGCTCCTCGGCAAGAGATTCACACTGTAGACTGACCAAGCACATCAATTTAATTAATTAATTCTTTAATTAATTCGGTCATATAATTAATTCTTTGAAGAATCTACCGAAGACGGTCTTAGCCATAGGCTGACCCGATGAGCGCTAAAACTGACAGAATTCAATTACAAAGTGCAGTACTGGGAAGAATTGATGCTGGATGTGGATGCCAGCTTGCCAAGGAGGAGCTATGGAATCAAGAACAATAACGCTACTGAAATCATTCTATCCGACACTATGGAAGTTTATAACTTTGGCTTGGTAGCTGATGGACGACTGGTGACACTGGATGAACTCAAAGATGCCACTTGATGTGTTCCATACTACCAAGACTTTCTTAGTAATCAAGGAACAATCACTTCTAGGCCCTAGCTACTGCTAGGCAACCCAATAATCAACTCGAGTTTTCTCTTACCTTGAAGGTAATGATTTTGGATGTGTCATTCTCTTCCTGAGTGTCGTTCTCTTCCTGAGTGTCGTTCTCTTCCTGAGTGTCGTTCTCTTCCTGAGTGTCGTTCTCTTCCTGAGTGTCGTTCTCTTCCTGAGTGTCGTTCTCTTCCTGAGTGTCGTTCTCTTCCTGAGTGTCGTTCTCTTCCTGAGTGTCGTTCTCTTCCTGAGTGTCGTTCTCTTCCTGAGTGTCGTTCTCTTCCTGAGTGTCGTTCTCTTCCTGAGTGTCGTTCTCTTCCTGAGTGTCGTTCTCTTCCTGAGTGTCGTTCTCTTCCTGAGTGTCGTTCTCTTCCTGAGTGTCGTTCTCTTCCTGAGTGTCGTTCTCTTCCTGAGTGTCGTTCTCTTCCTGAGTGTCGTTCTCTTCCTGAGTGTCGTTCTCTTCCTGAGTGTCGTTCTCTTCCTGAGTGTCGTTCTCTTCCTGAGTGTCGTTCTCTTCCTGAGTGTCATTCTCTTCCTGAGTGTCATTCTCTTCCTGATCTTGCCTAGGCT
>NIVC01005089.1:0-26557 GCA_002269645.1 Macrostomum lignano | reverse complement strand
GGGTGTGGGGCTGATAAGGGTATGGTGCTGATAAGGGTGTGGGGCTGATAAGGGTGTGGGGCTGATAAGGGTGTGGGCTGATAGGGGTATGGGGCTGATAAGGGTTGTGGCTGATAAGGGTGTGGGCTGATAAGGGTATGGTGCTGATAAGGGTGTGGGGCTGATAAGGGTGTGGGGCTGATAAGGGTGTGGTGCTGATGAGGGTGTGGGGCTGATAAGGGTGTGGGGCTGATAAGGGGGTGGGGCTGATAAGGGTGTGGGCTGATAAGGGTGTGGTGCTGATGAGGGTGTGGGGCTGATAAGGGTGTGGCTGATAAGGGTGTGGGGCTGATAAGGGTATGGGGCTGATAAGGGTGTGGGCTGATAAGGGTGTGGGCTGATAAGGGTGTGGTGCTGATGAGGGTGTGGTGCTGATGAGGGTGTGGGGCTGATAAGGGTGTGGGCTGATAAGGGTGTGGGGCTGATAAGGGTGTGGGGCTGATAAGGGTGTGGGGCTGATAAGGGTGTGGTGGTGATTAGCTGTACAGCTCACCGCCAGGGTGTAGGAGGGGGATAGGGGGGATGTATCCCCCGCCCGAAGAGCCTGACCAAAACTTTTTCGTTGCCCTTTGTTGCTATACATGCTACCATGTCACTCTGTCATAGCACTTTTACCTTGGTGTATCCCCCGTAGAAAATTCACCTTGGTGTATCCCCCCGTAGAAAATTCACCTTGGTGTATCCCCCCGTAGAAAATTCACCTTGGTGTATCCCCCGTAGGAAATTCCTGGCTACGCCCCTGCTCACCGCCATTTCCTTCATTTTTCGCCCCACAAGCCCGCGACATCAACACGTACTTTGCCAAGATGCTGGAGAGTAACTATCCGAGATGTTGGGCAAAATGTTTGTCGTTAACGGTGAGTTTTCAGCATTTCTATTTTTACCTTTGTATTCTATCGGATAATAATTGGAAAGCAAAAAATAGAGAATAACTACAATATTTCAGCTCCGGCGATCTTCCCTCTTCTGTGGAAACTGTTTCGTCCGTTCCTGGCTGAGGAGACCAAAAATAAAATCTTTGTTTTAGGCGGTGAGTTGCTCCCTCGTACATACTGAGCAGCTTCATTTGCAGTTACTTCAAGTAGTTAACCTGCGCTTTTTCATCTGTTTCAGGCGATTTCCAGAAGGTAATCGCCCAGCACATTGATGAGGATCAGTTTCCAGCTGCTTATGGTGGCACCAAGGTCGACGACAACGGGGACCCAATGTGCTCAGGCATTGTGAGCTGGGAATGGGGCTGGGAATGGAGCTGGGAATGGAGCTGGGAATGGGGCTGGGAATGGAGCTGGGAATGGAGCTGGGAATGGGGCTGGGAATGGGGCTGGGAATGGGGCTGGGAATGGGGCTGGGAATGGAGCTGGGAATGGGGCTGGGAATGGGGCTGGGAATGGAGCTGGGAATGGAGCTGGGAATGGGGCTGGGAATGGAGCTGGGAATGGAGTTGGGAATGGAGCTGGGAATGGAGCTGGGAATGGGGCTGGGAATGGAGCTGGGAATGGAGTTGGGAATGGGGCTGGGAATGGGGCTGGGAATGGGGCTGGGAATGGGGCTGGGAATGGAGCTGGGAATGGGCTGGGAATGGGGCTGGGAATGGAGCTGGGAATGGAGCTGGGAATGGGGCTGGGAATGGGGCTAAATTAGTACTAAACTCGGCATTCGCTTCTATGACAAACCTAAAAGTCATGCATGCAGACCTGCTTCATTCCCGCAGCTCGGCCCCCAAGGCCTGAAGGTGCCGGAGGAGCTGTACCTCACCGAAGGTCTGGTCGGCTGTGACGACGCCGTTGAGATTGAAATCGGCTTCAACGAGAAGAAGACAGTCGGGATCGATGTGCAGCAGCCCGGCTCGCTGCTCAAGTATGAGGGTGACCAGTCTGGGATGTGGGAGGGCTAAAGAATCTAGGATCTGGGAGGGACGCAGCCTAATTTACAGGCACGCCCCGCCCGCAGGTACGAGTTCAGCACCAAAGGCTACGACATTGCCTTCGGCATCGATCTGGTGGCGCCAGCTGACGCCTGTCAGAACGGCGCCAAAACTCGGCGCCACGTCCTACCAACAGCCAGGTACAACTCGCACATGGCGCCCGAGGTTGGCACCCTGTTGTGCGAGACTGCCGGCCTCTGTGAGTCGCCCTCCATTAGAGTAGTTCAAACATAGCGAACCATTTTTCATGAGCTCTGGCGTCTGAGAAGTTCTCATTCCCCTTTAGGATTGAATTGGGTTTGGGCAGAGGAGGAAGGGTTGGTGGCTGTCTAATTGCCGCGGAGGATGGGGTGGGGTCTAAGGAGAAATAAAATTTGGCAATTTTTAATTGCCGCGGAGGATGGGGTGGGGTCCAAGGAGAAATAAAATTTGGCTGTCTAATTGCTGCGGAGGATGGGGTGGGGTCTAACAAGAAATTAAATTTGGCTGTCTAATTGCCGCGGAGGATGGGGTGGGGTCCAACGAGAAATTAGATTTGGCTGTCTAATTGCCGCGGAGGATGGGGTGGGTCTAACGAGAAATTAAATTTGGCCGTCTAATTGCCGCGGAGGATAGGGTGGGGTCTAACGAGAAATTAGATTTGGCTGTCTAATTGCCGCGGAGGATGGGGTGGGGTCTAACGAGAAATTAAATTTGGCCGTCTAATTGCCGCGGAGGATGGTGTAGGGTCTAAGGAAAAATAAAATCTGGATTTCTAATTGCCGCAGAGGATGGGGTGGGTGTCTTTTTATTTTCCCAATTAGCTTTAGAATCTAAAAAGTAGTCTTAGCATTTGAGGATTCAAGGAACCGTGAATTCCATTAGCTAGACTATTTTTTTAAGATAATCCCCGAGATAAATGCAAAGCTAACCAATCCAACCCCCAAACCAGACGAGCTGGTGTTCGACAACAGCTTCAGCTGGACCCGAGGCAAGCGGCTGCTCTACCGGGCTGAACTGCTGCCGCCCGTGCAGGACGCCGAGACCAGCGCCGAGATTGACCGGATGCGCTCGGCCTAGTTTGCGATTATTGCTACTGCCACTAACAGTGTATGTATAAGCAAATTGTCGATTTTTTAATATTTATTTGAATATTTCTTGTCGACATTTACCAAACAAATTATAAAAAAGCATAGTGGATGCTTGTTAACACAACTTTTAAGATCCTTGTTACTTTTAGGGTCGATTTTTATAGTCTCTATTGTATTATTATTGAAATTTCCTATGGTTTTACTCGTATAATTATATTTCAAGATTAACTGAAATAAAAATGAGTGCAGGAGTATTGCACAACAGTGTTTTGTGTCATACATTTTTTCGTATTATGATTTCAAGCTTCCATCAAAAGGGCTTATTAATAATGGTGGCGGCCTAGCTGCTAAAAGATCAAAGGGAGTGGAGGTGGCGGCTCACTCGAAGATCAAAGGGAGTGGAGGTGGCGGCTCACTCGAAGATCAAAGGGAGTGGAGGTGGCGGCTCACTCGAAGATCAAAGGGAGTGGAGGTGGCGGCTCACTCGAAGATCAAAGGGAGTGGAGGTGGCGGCTCACTCGAAGATCAAAGGGAGTGGAGGTGGCGGGCGGCTCACTCAAAGATCAAAGGGAGTGGAGGTGGCGGGCGGCTCACTTGAAGATCAAAGGGAGTGGAGGTGGCGGCTCACTCGAAGATCAAAGGGAGTGGACGTAGCGGCTCACTCGAAGATCAAAGGGAGTGGAGGTGGCGGCTCACTCGAAGATCAAAGGGAGTGGAGGTGGCGGGCGGCTCACTTGAAGATCAAAGGGAGTGGAGGTGGCGGCTCACTCGAAGATCAAAGGGAGTGGAGGTGGCGGCTCACTCAAAGATCAAAGTGAGTGGACGTGGCACAAAAGCGAGAACAAAGACTTTTTAAACTTTTTCTCAGCAGGGCAAGACATCCAAATGTGACCAAATCTTGCAGTTGATTGCAAATTTATTTACACCAAACAAATTTATAATCAAATTTAGTTTTGAACATAATAGTTTTTAATAATATGGCAACAAACAATAAACTGAAAGCAACTTAGGAAAATAAAATAACAAAAAACTTCGTGCTTGGATTATTAATCAAAGGTGCTTTCGCTCGGAAAATTTGAGTTACGCTCGTAATAAGCAGAATAAACAGAAGATAACAGAGGAACTTCGGGTCCATCATCAGCTTAAAAAGCTTTACGATTGCGTCTGTCTGAAAAGCTGTTTGTTTAACTCATATTATTCATTTTTAGAAACATTCGAGTCCCTAAATTTTCCGGATTTCACAAGACGCAAAAGTTGTTTCAGCAGGCGTAAAATCGAATGTTGAATCGAGCGAATGAACGGCAAAAATTGATTCCGTGGGAAAAACATACGAGCCTACTTAAATTAGACACCAACTAAACTGGACAGAAGCATTGAGACTGTCTAAAAATTATATTGCACAGAAGTAACCAGAATCGTTCGTTCTAGAGGAGGATTAAAAGTTGATTAGATATTGCTTCAGACGACAGCTAAGCGTCATAATACTAGGAAACGAAAAAATGATACCGATAAAAGGTTATTCAATGTCTTAATTAGTTGATTCGACTCAGTCACCTGCAATCACGTGGCAAGAAATTAAAAAGCGACCACGTTAGAAAATCAAATATAATAATATTGCAACGGGAGCTTTAGACAGATTTTTGTTTCGGCACGGATTGACCACTCCGGCTTGTTTTTTAACTAGTTATTAAATCAAATTAATTGCCGCTAAAGGTGGAGGGGGTGGGTGGGTGTCTGCATAATTGCCGTGGAAAGGTGTTGGTGCCTAATTGCGGCGGAGAGGTGGGTGTCTGATTGCGGCGGAGAGGAGGGTGTCTGATTGCGGCGGAGAGGAGGGTGTCTGCATGATTGCCGTGGAGGGTTCGTGTCTGATTGCGGCGGAGAGGAGGGTGTCTGCATGATTGCCGTGGAGGGTTCGTGTCTGATTGCCGTGGAGGGGTTGGTGTCTAATTGCGGCGGAGAGGAGGGTGTCTGATTGCGGCGGAGAGGAGGGTGTCTGATTGCGGCGGAGAGGAGGGTGTCTGATTGCGGCGGAGAGGTGGGTGTTTGATTGCCGTGGGGAAGGGGTTGGTGTCTGATTGCGGCGGAGAGGAGGGTGTCTGCATGATGGCCGTGGAGGGGTGGGTGTCTAATTGCGGCGGAGGGTGGGTGTATAATTGTGATGGAGGAGGCGTTGGGTGTCTGTTATAGTTATAGCCTGTACACCAGTTATTACAACTTAAATCTAAATTAAGTAGAGTTCGCCGAACAAAGCGTGTCAAAATCAAACTGCAGGGCAAGTCAAAAATAAAGCAAGCAAAAAAACAACATTTTATTGGAATAACAGGGTGTAAAAAATATGCTTATGAGTAGTACGTGCGTATGCATGGGCAGACAAAACGGAACGGAAGCATTCGACACAAGAGTTACAGCAGAACGAGGTTGAACGAGGAGTCATAACAATCACCAAAGGAAAATTATATAGAAAAGGAGGGTTTCTATTTCAACAACAAAAAGGAAAATATTTGCTGTCAGCACACATAATATGCATAATACTTGTATAATAAAGATAATCCGTATTGCTGGTCTGCTTAATACTGCCGTTATATGTTGTCCGGGGAATATGATTCACAATTTCTGGTCTTTAAAGAACATGAATATAAAAAACAAGAGAACGCATAAGTATGAAACTAATAAATAACATTAACAATGTGTGTACAGAATGTGCGGAAAAGCAGACCAATCAAGGGATGGTAACGAATCATCTTATCTATTGCAGGGGCAGCAGCAGTTTGCAATATAAAAGCAGCGAATTGCACAGACAAGTTCAACGAGACTACAGTTAATAATAAAATTAATACTTATCATAGGGACGTGGGACAAAAAAGCTGATTAAAACAATCATAAGGGTCGGCAAGGAATATTCAACACAACAGATTGCACTAATTTAATCAATTTATTTTCAAGTTCATCTACTAATAGTAGCAATCAGCAGCTTTAGCTGTTAAAATGATTCATGCACAGCTCAGATATGCTAAACCAGCAACTAGATGCGACACTGTTTATGTCACCTCTATTCAGTAGTAGCGAGTAAAGAAAGCGGCAGACATTACTTTGATAGTTTAAAAACCAGACTATAAACTTTTTTATCAGAGCGGCAGTAATGTACGGTAGATTTGCCCCCGCCGTGTGTGGCAGACAATTTACATTGGAAGCTTAAACTCCGGGAGGGAGGGAGCTGGAAGGATGATCAATTAAATGGGGTAAGAAAATTAATGTACATTATTCAGTAGGACAGTACATAGGAGGGTTAGGCCCGCGGCGTGGGGAGGTAGGGCAATAAAATAGAATACAGGGAATCCGTGTACATAATGTACACGATAATGTACATAGCAGGCTAACTCTGAGGCGTGAGAAAGGAGGGCAATAAAATGAGGAGGGGGTTAGTGAAGTAATCGGAGGTGCGATAAAGTTTTCGTGGAACAGCGCGAACGATTAAGCAGATGATCAGATGAACCCAGTGCCAGGGATACTGAAGCTAAGAGAGAGAAAATACTACTGAATTTTAAGTAGTTTAGCTGCGCATAAAAGCTTAGCTTAGTGCCACATCTAGCTATTTTAGCATTTGCAATCGATTTAAAAATAAAACTGATGAATGCAAAACATAAAAGGAATACAAACGCTGGAGACATCGAATGAACCATTTCGATGGAGAGTTGAAATGCTCGACTAAACAGAACAGAACGGCAGCGGATCAGTGCGATCAGGGCGCCACTCGAAGAGCTACGGTGGCTGCTGCGGCTTTGGAAATCGCTGGCAGCCCGGCTGGTTGTTCGGCATCATCGCGCAGTTGTCCCTGACGCTGCTCACCCGAGCCCTGGCCGCATTCGTCAGTCTCCATCGGGCGCAGCTCGATTTCTCCGTTGTTCCCAGCCTCATCGGTCTCCATCATGGTCTCGGCGGAGGAGGAGGAAACATTTTTAGCGTCGGCGTCGCATGTCGCCGGAGCCGCTGTCGAGTCGTCGTCGACGTCATCACCGTCAGCTAGCATCAACGCGTCGCACTCGTTGTCATTGTCGTTATCGTTAGCGTCGGCGACTTCGACCTGCTGCTGCTGCTCAGGCTGTTGTTCAGGTTGCGATGTCGGAGGAGGCGGCTGCTTCTCCAGCTTAAGCACCAGCTGAGCTGGGGTGCCTGAAGATCAGTTGATTACAGGGATGCACGTGAGAAATGGGATAGGAGAGAGATCTATGGCGGAGTGGGATGTATGGCAGAGGGGGATGTATGGCAGAGGGGGGATCTATGGCAGAGGGGTATGGCAGAGGGGTATGGCAGAGGGGGATGTATGGCAGAGGGGGATCTATGGCAGAGGGGGTATGGCAGAGGGGGTATGGCAGAGGGGGGATGTATGGCAGAGGGGGGATGTATGGCAGAGGGGGGATGTATGGCAGAGGGAGGATCTATGGCAGAGGGGTATGGCAGAGGGGGGATGTATGGCAGAGGGGGGATGTATGGTAGAGGGGGGATGTATGGCAGAGGGGGGATCTATTTGGGAGTGGAAGAGCCATCAGACTGGAAGACAATTCGAGCATTGATTGGACTTAAAACAATGGTGCATTTATCAATGAAACATGCTAAATACACGTTTATCTTACTATAAGTAGCAAACTTCAGCTACAATATTTCGTCACTCACCGAGAATTCCCTCCTCCGAGGCCGCTGTGGCAGCGGCGGGCTTCTCCTCAACCTTCGCAGCCTCCTCGTCCCAGTCGGCCTGATCCTCCGCCTGCTGCTTGCCAGGCGTTGCACCGCCGCTGCCTGCGGCCCGTCGTCCTTTGACCAGATCCTTGTACTCAGAGATGCGCAGCTTCCGGCCGTCCATGATGCAGGTGCGCTTCGGCCTGGGCCGGTACCGATAGTCCGGGTGCTGCTCCATGTGGATCTTGGACAGCCGGGATTGCTCCTCGTAGAACGGCTGCTTCTCCTCCGCCGTCATCGCCTTCCACTTGGCGCCCAGAATCTTGGAAATATTCGAATTGTGCATGTCTGGACAGGCTTTCAATATTTTTCGACGCTCCTCGCGAGCCCAAACCATGAAAGCGTTCATCGGGCGTTTCACGTGACTGCCGCCGCTGCCGCCTCCGCCGCTAGTAGCCTCTTTGCTGTCCGGGGCAGTTGCGGAAGTCCCAGTCGAAGGCTTCTCCTGGTTATTATTGTTATTATTACTATTATTATTATTGCTCGATGCAGCCTGACGGGATGCGCGCGAAGATTTGCTGCTGGTGCCGTTCTTGGCGCCGTTGGTCTGGTTGCTAACCGCGGCCTCCTGACTAGCAGCAGAGTTCGCTGTTGCTGCGGGAATCTGCGGCTGCTGCTGTTGCTGCTGCTGAGGCTGCGTGAGCTGCTGCATAGATGCGGTAGTCAGCGCTAGCACAGTTGGCTGCTGCTGTTGCTTGTCCTGCTGATTCTGCTGGGTTAGCAGCTGCGGCTGCTGCTGTTGCTGCTGCTGCTGTTGCTGCTGCTGCTGTTGCTGGGTCACCTGCGGATGATGCAGCAGCTGGTGCACTGGCTGCACCTGGACTGTGGCCGGCTGGGAGTACAGCGCCAGAGCCGCATTTGGCAGGGCGACGCCGTGAGCGGCGGCAGCGAAGAGCAGCTGCTGAGTTGTCGGCGTAGCCTGAGTCACCGCCGGAGATCTGCGATAGTTGAACAAAGCAGTCGCGTTAGTGTTACCCTACTTAAAAAGTAGGCTGCAAAGCGTTTGATTGTCGTAAAATGCGAATGCACAAAAATTCTGCGCCCCTTTAAAGCAATATTCAGAGTCATGTGTCTTCAGGTAAAAGACCTGAATCTTGTGTCTTCAGGTAAAAGACCTGAATCTTGTGTCTCCAGGTAAATGATCTGAATCTTGTGTCTTCAGGTAAATGATCTGAATCTTGTGTCTTCAGGTAAATGATCTGAATCTTGTGTCTTCAGGTAAATGATCTGAATCTTGTGTCTTCAGGTAAATGATCTGAATCTTGTGTCTTCAGGTAAATGATCTGAATCTTGTGTCTTCAGGTAAATGATCTGAATATTGTGTCTTTAGGTAAATGATCTGAATCTTGTGTCTTCAGGTAAATAATCTGAATCTTGTGTCTTCAGGTAAAAGACCTGAATCTTGTGTCTCCAGGTAAATGATCTGAATCTTGTGTCTCCAGGTAAATGATCTGAATCTTGTGTCTTCAGGTAAATGATCTGAATATTGTGTCTTCAGGTAAATGATCTGAATATTGTGTCTTCAGGTAAATGATCTGAATCTTGTGTCTTCAGGTAAATGATCTGAATCTTGTGTCTTCAGGTAAATGATCTGAATCTTGTGTCTCCAGGTAAATGATCTGCATCTTGTATCTTCAAGTAATGAACAGATTTCCTGAAATGACATGAAAAGTTGCACAAAACTATCAATTTGTTCAACATTACCTGAGCGCCGCCAGTCCCGGGTGCGACAGCAGCTGCGGCACTGTGAGGCCGGCGGCCGCCAAGATGCTGGCAGCAGCTACCTGCTGACTGTCCACCGTGATGGCGGACACTGTGGTTGGCTGCTGATGCTGATGAAGAATTTGCTGATGCTGCAACTGCTGCTGTGACTGCTGCTGTTGTTGCTGCTGCTGCTGCGGCAGAGTCAGCTGCTGGTGCTGGTGCTGGTGCTGCTGAATTGAGAGGCCATGAGCGGGCGGCGGGGTCCGCACTGGTCGCTGCGACTTGCCTCGCTTTGACAAATCCTGTTGTGTAATGGTAAACGGCGGGAGTAACTATACCTTTGTCTGAACAGCAAAATTACTCGTCATATAGTTAGTGAACAACGGCAGCGGAAGAGCTCACCTGCAAGCCGTTGCCATCGTCAGCTGCCGAAGTCTCTTTGCTGACCGGACGCGGGCGCGACAAATTCAACGGCGTGTTGCTGGCGCTGTCGGAGGCGCTTGTCGCGGCCGCCATCATGCCGGCTGTGTTGATGACGTCCAGTTGGCGCGGTAGGCCGATGATGCAGCCGATGCCGTTGCTGGTGACGGTGCCAGGGCCGCTGAGGAACAGCTGATGCTGGCTGGTGATGCACGGCTGCTGCTGCTGCTGCTGCTGTTGCTGCTGTTGCTACAACGGAATGTTCGTTTAGAAAAAAATTCATAGGCCATTTCCTGGTCTGATTTCCAGGTATATCAGGGGGCGATTTTCAGAGGCCATCTAACTAACTAACTGACTGACTAACTAACTAACTAACTAACTAACTAACTAACTAACTAACTAACTAACTGACTGACTAACTAACTAACTAACTAACTAACTAACTAACTAACTAACTAACTAACTGACTAACTAACTGACTGAATGAATAACTAACTAACTAACTAATTAACTAGCTGACTAACTAACTAACTAACTAACTAACTAACTAACTAACTAACTAACTAACTAACTAACTAACTAACTGACTAACTAATTAACTAACTGACTAACTAACTAACTAACTAACTAACTAACTAACTAACTAACTAACTAACTAACTGACTGACTAACTAACTAACTAACTAACTAACTAACTAACTAACTAACTAACTAACTAACTAACTAACTGACTAACTAATTAACTAACTGACTAACTAACTAACTAACTAACTAACTAACTAACTAACTAACTAACTAACTGACTGACTAACTAACTAACTAACTAACTAACTAACTAACTAACTAACTAACTAACTGACTAACTAATTAACTAACTGACTAACTAACTAACTAACTAACTAACTAACTAACTAACTAACTAGCTAGCTAACTTTATTGGAGACTGTCGCTCTCCAATCAGGAGAGACTTCGCAGGGCAGACAGGTTCTAAAACTTTATTCTCCCTCTCTCCCTCCCTATTCCACTCTGTGAGAATGACGTGTGTCCAGTGATATTCCGCGATAAGGGACTACGCGAGGACCCTGAGATCTTGCTTACCCCAATGCTCGCACCATTTGGCCGTCAAGTCAGCCTCCCAAATCCTTACCCCTCTTGTTTAGCTCGCAAGTCTCGTGTGGAGCTTATAGCAAACTCGATTCAATAACGCCATTCGCCTGCCTCCATCACACGGCTGCTGTCGTCTGCACACCTCCCGCCCTGCCCATCTCTTCTGTCCCCGTCTCCTTCCTCCTCCTCCGATGTGTTATTGATTTCTATTCTCAGAGCCGGTGGGACAGCCCGTTTTAGTCACCATCTGGCCCGGACCGAAGGATCTCCCTTGAGCGCCTCGAGAGGGGAGGGTCGTCATTTTAGCGGCGTTCTCCCCTTTTCTTATTCCCATAGTCTGGCACTCCCAGCCTCCTTCATCCCGGCGAGTGTCTATTCTCCTCAGAGATAATCTCTCCGACTGCAGCTGGCGCTCTCTCTCTCTCTCTCTCTCTCTCTCTCTCTCTCTCTCTCTCTCTCTCATGCTTTTTCTCTTGCCTCAATGGAGTTTTTTATCACGAAAAATCAGACAGCCGCCTAATTTGGAAATCCGGCTATCGAAATTACTGCCAATTATTCAATCTTCTATTCTTCTTCTCTTCGTCTTTGTTTCAATTCTCTCTTCTTCTGCCAGGGGTCGGCTAACTCCGGCCTGAGGGCCACATGCGGCCCGCGAAGCCTCTATCCGGCCCTCGGGTCCTTTGAAACTGCACAATAGCAATCCGGCCCGCTAAATGTTTGTGTCTCTTCTCAGCTGTCTTTCTCTTCTCTCCTCTCTCTTCTCTTCCTCATTTCCCTCTCCTGTCTCATCTCCCCTCTCCTCTTTCATCTCCCCTATCCTCTTCTCATCTCTCCTGTCCTCTTTCATCTCCCTCCTCTCTCGCATCTCACCTCTCCTTTCTCATCTCCCCTCTCCTTTTCTCATCTCTCTTGTCCTCTATCATATCCTCTCAATCATGGGCTAGATTCTATATCGTTCCCATAATTTGAACAATTGCCGACCCCTGTTCTACACTGAGGTCTGTTTGTTAAGCTTCGAGGCTCAATTTTGAAAGCCGAACGACAGATGGGCAGCGCTTGATTAGAGTAGGTCCGTCGGGCCACCCTCTCTTCTAACTGCAAATGTTGTATATTCTACCCAATATCAAAAGGTAGCAATATCAAAAGGTAGAGGATGGATTTGAGTTGTTGTTCCCTGAAACAAACCAACTTTTATTACCATAGAAACTCATTTTAATATCAGTTTTCAAATAATTTTTCGGCGACCAATTAACATTATTGCATCAGTTTGCCTCTATAAAAATCCATGAACAAAGGATAAACGATTTATTAATCAGAAAACGCTGCACTGCTCTCGGAAGACCAAATTTCGGATTCGCAGAATGCTCGACTTTTTGGAATTTGACTGCATATTAATAATTCAATATTTTAGCCAGAGAGACTGCCATTCAGCTCCACTTGATGCAGAGTTTCTGTGAATGGAATAAACTAGCTTTATCCTGCAACTGGTCCGGGGCGTGCCTGTCTGAGAACTTCAGGCATTTGAGAGAATAAGGGGGCAGACGAAGATGGAGGAGGAGAAAGGTGTCCACCAAGTTAGTTTCTCTGTCACCCTCCACTGTCTGTCACTCCCCCCACTGCCTCTGTCACTCCCACTGCCTCTGTCACTCCCACTGCCTCTGTCACTCCCCCCACTGTCTCTTTCACTACCCCCACTGCCTCTGTCACTCCCCCCACTGTCTCTGTCACTCCCCCCACTGCCTCTGTCACTCCCACTGCCTCTGTCACTCCCCCACTATCTCTTTCACTACCCCACTGCCTCTGTCACTCCCCCCACTGTCTCTTTCACTACCCCCACTGCCTCTGTCACTCCCCCACTGTCTCTGTCACTCCCCTCACTGTCTCTGTCACTCCCACTGCCTCTGTCACTCCCACTGCCTCTGTCACTCCCCCACTATCTCTTTCACTACCCCACTGCCTCTGTCACTCCCCCCACTGTCTCTTTCACTACCCCCACTGTCTCTGTCACTCCCCCCACTGTCTCTTTCACTACCCCCACTGTCTCTGTCACTCCCCTCACTGTCTCTGTCACTCCCCTCACTGTCTCTGTCACTCCCCTCACTGTCTCTATCACTCCCAAAGTCTCTATCACTCCCCCCACTATCTCTGTCACTCCCCCCACTGTCACTGTCACTCCTCACGCGTTTTTTTCACATTCCTTTTAGTCTCTGTCACTCTCCCCAATAGTCTATTACTTTCTTTATTGTCTTTCATTCTCTTCTTCAGTGTCTGTCACTCTCCCGTGTCTACCACTGTGGCCAGTGTCTGTCACTCTCCCCTGTCACGCTCAATATCTCACCCTATCTCGTGTATCTGGTTATTACTCTTGTAAACTACCAGCTCGTATAAATAGAACAATGCACAAAATCCACCTGAATGAGTTATTTGAAGCACAGATGTCTTATCAATTTTTTTTCGACCTCGTATCTATGGCTCCCTGTGCTCAGTAATAACAATGGGTAGAAACTGCTGAGCACTCTATTGTCACTAGTTTGATGGGAGCTGATCAAATTGAAGGACTGCGGGAGACTTTAAAACAGACAAACTTGGAAAGATCGCGGCAGATGGTTGACTAATTTGTTTCTAAGTTATTTCTATTGTTGTTTCCACTCGAAAATTCAAGTTTGTGGCAATAACAACTTGGTGTGCGCTAGTTCTGTAACAAAGGAATCTTCGACACAAAAGGGTACTCAATCGATGAGAGTTCCCATCCCCAATTTTCAAGCTGAAGATGGTCGAAGCCAGCGAAGCACCTCCACGGATCATTGTCTTTGTCACTTTGTCACACGGATCAGAGTCATTGTCACTCTGTGCTACCGCGTCATTGTCACTCTGTGCTACCGCGTCATTGTCACTCTGTGCTACCGCGTTATTGTCACTCTGTGCTACCGCGTTATTGTCACTCTGTGCTACCGCGTCATTGTCACTCCGTGCTACCACGTCATTGTCACTCTGTGCGCCATGAGGGACTGGGGTGTCTATAATCTTGAATGGCGCCTCATGGATCCTGAATGGTGCTTCATGGATCCTGAATGGCGCCTCATGGGTCCTGAATGGCGCCTCATGGATCCTGAATGGCGCCTCATGGATCCTGAATGGTGCTTCATGGATCCTGAATGGCGCCTCATGGGTCCTGAATGGCACCTCAAGGATTCTGAATGGTGCCTCAAGGATTCTGAATGGTGCCTCATGGATCCTGAATGGCACCTCAAGGATTCTGAATGGTGCCTCAAGGATTCTGAATGGTGCCTCAAGGATTCTGAATGGTGCCTCATGGATCCTGAATGGCACCTCATGGATCCTGAATGGTGCCTCATGGATCCTGAATGGTGCCTCATGGATCCTGAATGGCACCTCAAGGATTCTGAATGGTGCCTCAAGGATTCTGAATGGTGCCTCATGGATCCTGAATGGCGCCTCATGGATCCTGAATGGCGCCTCATGGATCCTGAATGGCGCCTCATGGATCCTGAATGGCGCCTCATGGATCCTGAATGGCACCTCAAGGATTCTAATTATCCCCAAATTCAACCTGTTCCTGTAATAAAAAACCCCCGGAGTCTAAATTCTTTCTGGCAGAAACAAAGACAAAGTCGAAGCCTTGCCAGAAACCATCGCGTTAGAGGGAAACCAGACCAAAAATATTTGGAATATTTCCCGTACGGACTTCATCGGGGGCGCCCAGAATGCAGAGTCAGAAACGTAAAATTTCAATTTCGAACTGCAACAACGGGCCCCGGTCGAAATTCGGGTCGCCCGCCCAGCATTGACTAATTCTAATCGAATAGGGGAGGGAAGAAAGAGAGATGGGAGATTACGCGGCAGAAATGGGCGGCGGTCTCCGATAAGGGGGGGGGGGAATAGGGAGGGAATTGTTAGGCCAACTGTCGTACAAATTTCCTGATTCCCATTGCTTTGTGCTGTTGCTACTTTTGGGAGGGGTTTGCGGGTTCGCAGGGGGGGGGGGAGGTCCTGCCATTATCTTCGAGGGCTTCGAGCTGAGTCATATAGCGGAGTCATTCCCCTGTGTGCGCGCCAGTTTCCGGAGTTGTTCTGTCAGACTATGAGACAATGAATGGGACTTAGCGGTCATGCTGATCTGGGGTGTCTAGCTGGGACTGGGGTGTCTATGAGGGACTGGGATGTCTATGAGGGACTGGGGTGTCTACGAGGGACTGGGGTGTCTATGAGGGACTGGGGTGTCTATAAGGGACTGGGGTGTCTATGAGGGACTGGGGTGTCTATAAGGGACTGGGGTGTCTATGAGGGACTGGGGTGTCTATAAGGGACTGGGGTGTCTATGAGGGACTGGGGTGTCAATAAGGGACTGGGGTGTCTATGAGAGACTGGGGTGTCAATAAGGGACTGGGGTGTCTATAAGGGACTGGGGTGTCTATGAGGGACTGGGGTGTCTATAAGGGACTGGGGTGTCTATGAGGGACTGGGGTGTCAATAAGGGACTGGGGTGTCTATGAGAGACTGGGGTGTCAATAAGGGACTGGGGTGTCTATGAGAGACTGGGGTGTCAATAAGGGACTGGGGTGTCTATGAGAGACTGGGGTGTCTATGAGGGACTGAGGTGTATGAAGCATTGAGATGTACATCATGTACATGTATGTAGCAAGATTATAAGAAAAGTCAATCTGCTATTGTCAACAAACTATAGAATGTTACTAATAGATAGAAAGTTACTAAATTCTACTCAAATTTATAATTCCCTTCACCTCGCCTACTCTCTGTGTCTCTCTCCATCTATCTCATAGTAAATACGACGTATGGCCTTTGTCTGGAACTTCCAAACAGTCCCGCCCTGCAACTCCACAGCAACAGGTCCATGGTCGGATCAAGTTTCCATAGCTCTATGCAGTCCATTTAGCAGCGATCTCATTCTAGTTGTTGGTTTCGAGGGCATAGGAAACAAAAAGGCTCTTCCACACTCTCTCCCTCTCTGGGGTCTTTCGCACTGCACTGTTTTTCAATGCTTTCGATCCAAGACTGTGTCTGGGCCCGGGTTGGTCCTGCGATTGAAGCTGAAAGAAGTTAGGCCGCCTGCCTATATATATCTCCTAAACCTATAATAGGCTTGAAATTTAGCAGAGCCAAAACAGGTGGACTGGCTCTCTTGTATATCTATTTCTTTTCTCTTCTCTTAGAACTGGTTCACCTTTCTGCTGAGGTGCACCCCTTACCGCCACTCTTTCTCAGCACAGGCAAAATGCTAAACTTTGAAGAGAGCAAGCAGATTGCTGGTATTTCTGGAACAAAAACTACTATTATGATTCTTCTGCTTTAAAAAGACTTCTTGGCTCTTCATGGTTTTCTGCCAAATTCTTCTTCAAGCATGGGAAAATTTCCAATCTGTTATCTAAATTTGTGATCAGATTAATTAATTTTAGGAATCCCTTTAGGCATAATTTTAGGTATTAAATGTTATGTCATGATCAAAAATTGTATTGTTGGTCATGGAGAATCTCGATTTATTCGTATTTTTCGTCATGGATAATCTCACTCTAATTGTCTTTTTGGTCATGGAGCGTCTCAATCTAATTGTCTTTTTGGTCATGGAGCGTCTCAATCTAATTGTCTTTTTGGTCATGGAGGGTCTCAATCTAATTGCATTGTTGGTCATGCAGAGTCTCAAATCTAATTGCATTGTTGGTCATGCAGAGCCTCAAATCTAATTGCATTGTTGGTCATGCAGAGCCTCAAATCTAATTGCATTGTTGGTCATGCAGAGCCTCAAATCTAATTGCATTGTTGGTCATGCAGAGCCTCAAATCTAATTGCATTGTTGGTCATGCAGAGCCTCAAATCTAATTGCATTGTTGGTCATGCAGAGTCTCAAATCTAATTGCATTGTTGGTCATGCAGAGCCTCAAATCTAATTGCATTGTTGGTCATGCAGAGCCTCAATGCTGCAGTAAAATTTGCTCACCAAAGCCATAGCAGCGTCGCCGCCAACTCCGCCAATCCTCAGGCACAGGCGGGCCCGCAGCTGGCTCAGCTGACTGAGCAACTCGTCCAGGTAGTTCAGCTGTTCTGCTTCGCCAGCGTCGGCAAAGCAGGACTCTTGAAGCCAAACGACCAGCTGGGCGGGCGTGGCGGAGCTCGGCAGCAGCTCCGGGGCCGTCGTCGACTCGACAGCGGACGGTGAAGCGTCCGGACTGCCAGCCGGCGAGGAGAAATCCGACGAAGAGGCTTCGGCCGCCGCTGCAACTGCGGCCGCTGCGGCTGCGGCTGCTGACTTGGCTGCTGCTGCGGCAGCGGCTCCTTCGCCTCCGCCAGCGCCGCTGCCGCCTCCCAGCAGCAAGCGACTTGGAGCCGTGGTTTTCCGTTTTGAAGACATCCGGCTTCTGCTGCTGCTGCTGCTGCTGCTGCTGCTGCTGGTGGTTCGGCAAACCTGCATAACACGCGGTCCGGGGTGGTTTGAGCTGTTGAACTCAATTCGAAATTGGCAGGGAAGCAGACAATCAGAGTCGGACTCAGAGAGGTGAGAAGGGGAAACTATAATATCGATTTCCCTGATTGCACACGCTACTGACAGTTCGATCTGGGGGGGGGGGCGCTCGCTTGCCAAGGAATCAAGGATTGCGGGTGGCCTTAGCTAAGTTCTAGGTAAGAGAAATGGCCTTTGAGCATTTCCTCCACTCCCCGTCCCGGTTTTTGTTCCTTCTTTTTATTCCCCTTTCTTTCCCCTTTTCTTTTTCACCCCCACCCCCTCCTCCGAGTTGCTCAACCCCCCTCCGTGGGGGAGCTTCATGACTGGCGGGCAGCACCTCTCTGCAGTATTTTTACACAAACAATGCGGCACTAGGGCCGCTCTGAGGGGAGGGAGGCGCTGTGTGGTGGGGCCAATGTCCAATGGAAGCTTTAGACTCGGGCTGGGAAGAGTAACAGGAGGGGGGAGAACAAAGAGAAACGAATCACTGGGCGCGGAAAGAAGAAAGAAGGCAAATTGAAGTGGTTAAGATTACTAAAACAGAAGACACTGAAGAGCGAGCTATATTAAAAAATGCAAGGGGGTTTTCGAGATTCGATTCGATCTTTCTCAATTCGACACTACTGCTGCCGAAGGACTGAGAGCTCTCAAGGCTTCTCTCAGGTTTCGCACACGCACAAATTGGTCCAATCAGAGGCGGGTGCGTGCGAGGGGCAACCCACCTCCCACAGGGGGGAAAAGTGACCTGGGAGCGGATTGAAAGGATATAAAAAATGGCAAAACCTATCTATCTATCTATCTATCTATCTATCTATCTATCTATCTATCTATCTATCTATCTATCTATCTATCTATCTATCTATCTATTTATCTATCTATCTATCTATCTATCTATCTATCTGTCTATCTATCTATCTATCTATCTATCTATCTATCTATCTATCTATCTATCTATCTATCTATCTATCTATCTATTTATCTATCTATCTATCTATCTATCTATCTATCTATCTATCTATCTATCTATCTATCTATCTATCTATTTATCTATCTATCTATCTATCTATCTATCTATCTATCTGTCTATCTATCTATCTATCTATCTATCTATCTATCTATCTATCTATCTATCTATCTATCTATCTATTTATCTATCTATCTATTTATCTATCTATCTATCTATCTATCTATCTATCTATCTATCTATCTATCTATTTATCTATCTATCTATCTATCTATCTATTTATCTATCTATCTATCTATCTATCTATCTATCTATCTATCTATCTATCTATCTATCTATCTATCTATCTATCTATCTATCTATCTATCTATCTATCTATCTATCTATCTATCTATCTATCTATCTATCTATCTATCTATCTATCTATCTATCTATCTATCTATCTATCTATTTATCTATTTATCTATTTATCTATCTATCTATCTATCTATCAATCAATCAATCTATCTATCTATCTATTTATCTATCTATCAATCTATCTATCTATCTATCTATCTATTTATCTATCTATCTATCTATCTATCTATCTATCTATCTATCTATCTATCTATTTATCTATCTATCTATTTATCTATCTATCTATCTATCTATCAATCAATCTATCAATCTATCAGTCTATTTATCTATCTATCTATCTTTCTATCTATCTATCTATCTATCTATCTATCTATCTATCTATCTATCTATCTATCTATCTATCTATCTATCAATCTATCAGTCTATTTATCTATCTATCTATCTATCTATCTATCTATCTATCTATCTATCTATCTATCTATCTATCTATCTATCTATCTATCTATCTATCTATCTATCTATCTATTTATCTATCTATCTATCTATCTATCTATCTATCTATCTATCAATCAATCTATCTATCTATCTATCTATTTATCTATCTATCTATCTATCTATCTATCTATTTATCTATCTATCTATTTATCTATCTATCTATCTATCTATCTATCTATCTATCTATCTATCTATCTATCTATCTATCTATCTATCTATCTATCAATCTATCAGTCTATTTATCTATCTATCTATCTATCTATCTATCTATCTATCTATCTATCTATCTATCTATCTATCTATCTATCTATCTATCTATCTATCTATCTATCTATCTATTTATCTATCTATCTATCTATCTATCTATCTATCTATCTATCTATCTATCAATCAATCTATCTATCTATCTATCTATCTATCTATCTATCTATCTATCTATCTATCTATCTATCTATTTATCTATCTATCTATTTATCTATCTATCTATCTATCTATCAATCAATCTATCAATCTATCAGTCTATTTATCTATCTATCTATCTTTCTATCTATCTATCTATCTATCTATCTATCTATCTATCTATCTATCTATCTATCAATCATCAGTCTATTTATCTATCTATCTATCTATCTATCTATCTATCTATCTATCTATCTATCTATCTATCTATCTATCTATCTATCTATCTATCTATCTATCTATTTATCTATCTATCTATCTATCTATCTATCTATCTATCTATCTATCTATCAATCTATCTATCTATCTATCTATCTATCTATCTATCTATCTATCAATCTATCAGTCTATTTATCTATCTATCTATCTTTCTATCTATCTATCTATCTATCTATCTATCTATCTATCTATCTATCTATCTATCTATCTATCTATCTATCTATCTATTTATCTATCTATCTATCTATCTATCTATCTATCAATCTATCAGTCTATTTATCTATCTATCTATCTATCTATCTATCTATCTATCTATCTATCTATCTATCTATCTATCTATCTATCTATCTATCTATCTATCTATCCATCCATCCATCCATCCATCCATCCATCCATCCATCCACGGCATCCATCCATCTAGCGGGCAAACCGAAACGTGAGGTGTGAAGCCGAGACAAGAAGCATGCCATGCTAACATAAGTCAAAAAACAGACAAACAGACACTTCGTGGGTCAGGCTTTATCAACCCTCTGTCCTTCCATACCCACCGCAGTTGAACAAATCAGATTCTTTGTATTCCTTCTTTCCGTCTGAGATCCCCACCGCCAAGATGCTCTTATCTCCTGGCTGGATTGGGCTGTTGATTCTCACAGAGGCTGTCTGAGCAAAGAGAAGCGCATGGGCATGGCGGCAATATAAATATAGTGGCGAGCAAGGGAGGAATAGCTCAAGGGAATCTCATGCTTGGAAGAGGGGAGATTGAGATATATATACAGAGAATATATAAGCCGTGGCACAATAGGAGCCCGATTCGTATACAAACAAGTCTTGAGATTGCGAATCCAGTCTTTCTACCCATACTGTATGCTGTACAGGCCGTTCCCGTGCTTAGCTGAGCATCTCCCCCCCCCTCAATATAGGATCTCAGAAGGACTCAAAAGCTGCTTGACCGCATACTTCGTGGGACCGGTGCAATTCAACAGATAAGAAGTGTCTATCTATCCAATCTGTCTGAGTCAAACAGGACCTCGAAACCTGGCATTTGTCCCAATAAAACTTTGAGATCAATCGTCATCTGGACAGTATTTATTTATAGTCAGCATTGATATTGCGGCTTGACAGAATTGTGACAGTTCTCAAATAGAAATTGTCAGAAGCAAACGCGCACCTGTCTTATTCTATAGCATTTATCTTATAGGGCGTCGGCTACCAATCTCCATGGACTTTGAAAAAATGGGCCACGATATGCATCCAGCATGAGCAGTCAGGGGTTTCTTTAAACCTCAATTCACAGCTGATTTCTTTGGGGGTGGGGGCTGTTTCAGCTTATAGTATACAATTGGTACACTATTTTGGGCATCTGTTGTACTGCATTTGTTTGCGCAGGTATGTGTAGGTATGGCACGACAATGTATGGCAACACCTCCACCATTACCTATAACTTTAATCTTCCCCAAAGCTAACCGTAACCCAGGGCGGAACCTGGATTAGGGGCTGCATCACGAGGACGGGATCATGAGGGCGCCAGCTGCCAGCACCAGGGGCGCCAGCACCAGGGGCGCCAGCACCAGGGGCGCCAGCACCAGGGGCGCCAGCACCAGGGGCGCCAGCACCAGGGGCGCCAGCACCAGGGGCGCCAGCACCAGGGGCGCCAGCACCAGGGGCGCCAGCACCAGGGGCGACAGCACCAGGGGCGACAGCACCAGGGGCGCCAGCACCAGGGGCGCCAGCACCAGGGGCGCCAGCACCAGGGGCGCCAGCACCAGGGGCGCCAGCACTAGGGGCGCCAGCACCAGGGGCGCCAGCACCAGGGGCGCCAGCACCAGGGGCGCCAGCACCAGGGGCGCCAGCACCAGGGGCGCCAGCACCAGGGGCGCCAGCACCAGGGGCGCCAGCACCAGGGGCGCCAGCACCAGGGGCGCCAGCACCAGGGGCGCCAGCACCAGGGGCGCCAGCACCAGGGGCGCCAGCACCAGGGGCGCCAGCACCAGGGGCGCCAGCACCAGGGGCGCCAGCACCAGGGGCGCCAGCACCAGGGGCGCCAGCACCAGGGGCGCCAGCACCAGGGGCGCCAGCACCAGGGGCGCCAGCACCAGGGGCGCCAGCACCATGGGCGCCAGCACCAGGGGCGCCAGCACCAGGGGCGCCAGCACCAAGGGGCGACAGCACCAGGGGCGCCAGCACGGCTCACCCCTGAATACTATCACAATGTATGGCGCCACCCAGACCGCTATGTATCGGGCCACAATAGCTATACATTTCCTTCCCCTAACTATAATTTCGACATGCATTTCCAAGGCGGAAGGTGTACGGGACAATCAGGAAAATTAGAATAGACGATTGACTTAAGCGATGTCTCAATAATTGTGTTTTTGGTGTTTTTAACAACTGTAAAATGAGCAACTGCACAAAAAGACCCATTAACTATATAGGTAAAACTACTTCAAAGAGACTCAATTGAATTACCTCATTTTAATAATATAAGTACCTTCACTAACATAGTCTAGTCACATCACAATGTCTTATAAAGTTATGGTCTAATAATTAAAATAACGTCTTAACCATTCTACAGAATTTTATAGTAGTGGACATTGTTAGACGCGATACTCAAGCGAGATTAAAGCCGACAACAGTCTGAGCCTGACTGTCTGGCCTCTGAACTCAATAGAAAAAAAACTAATAATACAGCCATTGTTGGTGGGCCTCAGGTCGTTCACTCGTCCGTTGTCGACCTTTTTCATTCTAATTGTATATACATTATAATCCCCACAGTCCGCCCCACCCCGTGCCCGCAGCTCGGCGAGTGACTGACAAGCTGCGGTCACTCATGGTCTGTGATGATGAAGGAGGATGCTGGGTGTGTCCTGAGCGACGAATCCCCAGACGACACGATGATGATGAGAGAAAGGAGTTGAACAAGCAATAGAAAGAGAAAGGTGTATAATTATTATAAGAGCTGCATTGCACGCAGAAATCTTGTGCTAGAGTTGTTGTTGTTGGCCACAAAAGGTGTGGCGGTTGACAATAGAAGAAAGCAAGGCTTTGACGAAAGAAAGGTAAGAAAGTCTCAAAGCCTGCAGCTAATGCTCCAGGTATATCTGAGGTGGCTGCGGCTTGAGAGGGAATATTATAACACGCACCTAATGCCTTCGCCGTGTCCCGTGGTGGCAGTTCAACCGACCTACCTTATCCGACCCTCGATCCACCTGACTCCCTGCATCGTTCCCGCATGCTGCTTCATCCGATTGAGCTCTGAGAGTCTGAGATTTTTAAAAAAGAGATCGACCAACCCCGCCCCCTCGCCGTCAAGATTGCATTCATTTGGCGCAGGGCTCATTGTCTGGCTGCCTGCACAGCCTCTCTCCCTTTTATTTTGCGTCTTTTGTTACTGAGTGAGAGTTAGAGAGTTGACATGCGGATGAAGTGGCTGTAGGGCTTATGATGATGATGGCGCCGCCCATTATTAATTGTGTGTGCTGTGTGTGTGCGTGTAATTATGCGCTGACACTGGCTTGGGCCCGCCTCTCTTCCCGCCCAGATATAGGCCTGTATATATAAGGATTTTCAATAGACTTTCAATATAAGGTCCTCCCCTCTTTGTTGTTGCAGAAAAGTGGGGATTTAGTGAAGAAAGGTCGAGAGAACGAGAGAGTTTTCGAGGCGACAGCCGGCAGGTATGTAGGCTATATGTGATGCGGTTTTCCGAAAGTGTCAAATTCAAACGTTGATTTACTGAAAATAAAAATAATTAACAGGTTAACAAAGCCACTTTTGTTTAATTGGCTATTTTAAAAAAACTATTTTCCGGCTTTGGTTCGAATTTCAAATTAGCATGGACTATTGGACCTTTAGATCGCAGAGGCTTTCCCGAATTTCCAGGAACCGAACTAAAGAAACCCTACCCGCCGGCGGGTAGCAACTACAAAAATTTGCTTTATCGCAGATCAGATTGTTACTCGTACTCACCCCTGTTGTTTAGTCTCGGCTCGAGGTCCGGAGCAGGCGGCACAATACAGTACACTCGAAAATATATATTGCACACAGCAATCAAAGTCGAATATTGATTGGGTATAATTCCTCTTGGAAAATGTCTTTGAATTATACTCACTTTGCCTATCGATTACTGTCCACAGACGTGGGCTAGAAGATTCCAAGCCAGAAATTTTATTGTTCAAATAAAAGAAAATAACACTTTTTAGTCGAATTTTGCCCGGTGAATAAAAAATAGACTTGGGCTTGCGGCCTTTTGGTGGTTGTTCGCCTAGAAAGTGAGAGTAGAGAGAAGAAAAATAAAAAGAAACAATTCTATTCTGGTCTAGGACTGACTCACTAAGAAAAGAGAAAATGGAATGTGTTCTAGCCAGAAGAAAGAAAAACCTGTTTTGCCTTGTTCAAAATAGCTCACGCAACTGTTGTATTCGGTTCTGTCTGTATCGTTCGCTCGCTCGTTCGCTCTTTTTAGTCTTGCTGCCCCTCCCCAAAGTCTGAACAGGCTTCGCTCGGGTGGCAAAATGCACAATAAACAATTGGTTGGAAGGAAGAGGGCGCTCGCTTTAGCGGAGAGAAGAGTGCCATTAAGCTACACAAGGCTAAGGCTTATACAGCGACACCCAGCCGCAGTGAGGCCTTTACAATTGTATTCAACCTGACCCCCTCATCCTAATGTGGCGCACAAAATGTTCTCCCCCTCCATTATAAGAGACTATATGAACTGGTTGGGGGGACGGGGGGTTGTGGATTGGCGCACCAGACTAAGGCCATAAAACGAGCCAAAGTAAAGAGTGGAGAAAGGCTACAAGTACACCCACCCCAAAGTTGGCGCGCGGGCCCCTTCTATTCTGTCCTTATCAGTGGGGGAAGGGTTTAAGTGTCGGGTGGGGTGGAAAGGGTTGAGGGGTGGGGCAAAGGCAGAGAATAGCGGAGTGAGGGGTAGGGGTCCATTATTAAAATTAAGTATACCCACCCGCTGCTACTAAAATTGGCGAGACGGGGCTAGAAAAATAAGGGCTGATGCTGCCAGCGCAAGCAGTCAGTCCCACCCAGCCGTGGGTTGGTCGCTGCCGTGGCTGGTTGAAAAGAAAGGAAGAAGGGTTGGAGGTACGAGCTAAATTAGAAGGCGCAATTTTGAAATAAGAAAGAATTCCAACAACACTTGACTCCGTTGTAGCGGTTTTCCTGTGAGCGCAGTGCGCCCCGCCTGGTCCGACTTAGGCTGTGTGCATGTACAGCACAGTATCAACCGTTTGAATGGGCCATGTGTGTCCTTCAACTACAAAGCAAAGCTCATATCCGAAGCCACCACCCTTTGCAACAAGCTACAAGGCGCTCAGCTCCACTTTCTATTCCTGCTTAAATTATATTTATGTTTTCCATAGGCCTCTGCAATTACAAGTACAATGCACACAAGCTTTTTGCTTTGAACTCAGAAGATACATGAAAGTAAAAATGATTTGAAAAGTCTTAAACTTCTACTCTAAGGCAACACTTATCGACCTCGATATCCAATATTACTTTCCAGTATCCGTCTATCCTTATTGTTACAGCACGCTCGTGGTCAGCGATAGATTGCAATAGCAAAAATTGCAATAAAAGGCTATAGTCTAGTTAGCATGCATGACAATGCGTCGATCGTGCCGTGCGTATGTCAGCTTAAAATGCAAATCTATACTTACATTTCCAGCGTTCTATTAATAGCGATTACTAGCAGGGGTTATAAGCAGATCAAAGCGAATACTGGACCGGACCTCACTCACTGCCCAGACAGTAGGAGGTAAGATATAAGGTATGGCTCGAATAGTGGCCAAATTCTGCGTGAATAGTGAATAGAAACCAATAGGAAATTCGAACACCAGAGACTGCTCAGAGTTCAGCTCGGAGATCACCTTCAGTGGCGTATATGTAGCTTCATCTTGAGGAGCAGGAGGAGGTCACGAGTCAGAGCCAGAGCACCCAGATTCCCACAGTCATTGTTCAGTCGCCAGGAAAATAAATTTTGCTATAGTGGGGCAAGAGACCCCAGATCCCAATCACTGAGCAAAACAATTTAGCGTTAGCTCGACAAGGTGAAATTTTAGCTTTTAAAAGTCGTGTCTCTTACATGCACCCTGTTGTTGACAATTGCAAATAGTAAGACTCAAAACCCCAAGGACCACAGACAGGAACTCACCTTTTTTAGTATTGTTGCTTTCTTCACCTTTAAGCAAAGCGTTGAAACGTTTCGTTATTGATTTCTTTCTTGGGAGTTCGACTAAAGGGTAGATGGCATGGATGGCTGGCCGAATGGACAGCTCGGAACTAGACCAATCGGGTATTGTTGTTACCAGCGAGCGTCGATAACAAGTCCAACAACAATGCACAATCGAGCATCCGCCGGTTTTTTGGAGTTCAGTCGCTTCTCTGCTGCAGTGCCAGCAAATCGATAGAGCCTTTTGAGGAGGCTGAGAGGGGGCCGGGGAAGTGTCGGGATAAGTGATGTAGCAAGGGTAGGTCGGCGTTCGGAGGCCCAGGAGAGATCGAGGCGGCGCAGTTTTTGGGGACCCGGAGAGTGCGTGCGAGAGGGAGAGAGAAAGGAGAGAGAAAGGAGT
>NIVC01005088.1:0-26643 GCA_002269645.1 Macrostomum lignano | reverse complement strand
TTATCTATTGCCCATAAAAATAGTCTCTCAAATGGAAAATCGCCCAGAAACCTCGTTTTCTACGATAAGAGTCGCTTCTCAGCCCCTAAGAATGCCCCAAAACTTGCCAAAGGAATCGTCTCATGATAATAACCATTAAGAGTCGCCTCCAAACTAAAAAAAGGATCTGCCGCAACCCCTTTAATTTAAATAAAAAAATCCGCCTTAAACCCTCTTAGAAATCGCCAACCCCTTTAAGAATCGTCTCAATCCCTTAAGAATCGTCCCCAATCCCTTTAAGAATCGTCCCCAATCCCTTTAAGAATCGCCCCCAATCCCTTTAAGAATCGCCCCAATCCCTTTAAAATCGCCCCAATCCCTTTAAGAATCGCCCCCAATCCCTTTAAGAATCGCCCCAATCCTTTTAAGAATCGCCCTAATCCCTTTAAGAATCGCCCTAATCCCTTTAAGAATCGCCCCAATCCCTTTAAGAATCGCCCGAACCCCATCAAGAATCACCCAAACCCCACAGCCCCATTAAAAACCGCCCCCCAAACCCTATTAGGAATCGCCCCCAAACCCACATAAGAATCGCCCGTAAGCCCCCAAAATCGCCAATGACCCACCCCATCGCCGCCTCGCCAGTCGCAGCCGCACGATGGCCGCTGTCGCCAGCCAGCCTGGAGCGCATGTTCCAAGTGGAACTGCAGTTCTACGACTCCCTAGAGGAGTCGCATCGTCAGCTGACTGAGCTGGACCGGCACAGGCAGGTGGCCCAGTCCAATCAGGAGACAGTTGCGCTAGCCCAGGTGCTTAAGGCCAATCGATTCAGTCAATCTCAGGAGGCGGCCGCCGCGAAAGACTCGCGCGACAAAGAAGTTGAAGAAGCGCGAGCACTCGTTGCCGAGGCCAAAGCTAGAAATGCCCATCTAGAAGAGGAAACTGCAAGCCGGCTGGCAAAGGTTCTAGTTTCCTGCTTGCTTTTGCATATTGCTGTTCACTATTGAATAACTGCTGCACTCTGTAACATCAGCTACTGTACGTTCTAACATATTTTGCCTGGAGCACCTACAGTACGGTTTATATCAATATAACACTAGTAAAATGTCAGCGCATTGTCAGTGCCCTATTATAAACCTAAGGCAAACTGATTCTTAACTAGTATAGACAGATTCTTGGCTAGTACAGACAGATTCTTGGCTAGTACAGACAGATTCTTGGCTATTACAGACAGATTCTTGGCTATTACAGACAGATTCTTGGCTAGTACAGACAGATTCTTGGCTAGTACAGACAGATTCTTGGCTATTACAGACAAATTCTTGGCTAGTACAGACAGATTCTTGGCTAGTACAGACAGATTCTTGGCTAGTACAGACAGATTCTTGGCTAGTACAGATCTGTAAAAATCTCCAATAACTTTATTGACATTGAGGAGTTTACACACACAGAAATGCATGCCATTCAGCACCGTTTCTAACATTAAATATAGTTGCAGTTCGTAACAAAATCTTAATCTAACACTATCTAACCTTAGAACTTTATTAAACTACCTAATATATAGATTCGCGACGACAATCTGCGATTAAATGCCATTCTGGCCCAGTTCCAAGCCAAACCGGCGGTTGTACTTCGCGAGGTAACAAGAATTATAGAAAACAAGAGTTTCTACGTGTTTTATTTCATATTCTCACTGCGTGACGCTACTATTAGTAACAGAGATGCAAATAAAACAAAATATAGGGAATACTTGGGTCAATATTAAGCAAGCACAATCCGATGTTGCATTTGTAGGACGCCACTCAGACTGCTGCTACATCGACGCCAAAGCCGTCTAGGACGTCCGCCAATGCGGCAACCGCGGCGCCGAGTTCAACTGTCCCTGCGCCAGTTGCCGACAGAGCCGCGGAGCAGTTGCAACAGCAGCAGCGAAATGATGCTAAGGCAAGCGATTTTGCTTTTTACAGTTTAGATATTTTTGCACCATTGCTGACCTATTCGCCAAGTAACCTGTGTCTGGATTGACTCAATAGGCTTTCTTATTGAAGGCTTCTTGAAGATAGATTACGTAGACAGATTGATTGATTGATTGATTGATTGATTGATTGATTGATTGATAGATACGTAGACAGATATAGATTGATTGATAGATACGTAGACAGGTATAGATAGATAGATACGTAGACAGGTATAGATAGATAGATACGTAGACAGATATAGATAGATAGATACGTAGACAGGTATAGATAGATAGATGCGTAGACGGATATAGATAGATAGATACGTAGACAGGTATAGATAGATAGAAGTTACGTATACAGATAGACAGATAAGTAGGTAGGTAGGTAGGAAGATTTCCTATTGAATAGATGGATAGAAGAGAAATCTCTAGTTTGTACAAGCAATATACGAGTATTTATACCTTTGCTATTTTTAAACCGCACACAGGCGCCTGACACCGCAGCTGCACAGCCGCAGCCGTCATCGCTGCAGGCGGCGCTTGACGAAGATCTGACATTGACTAACACTGCTGGTCGGGACACTTCATCGGCGTCCACCACTCAGCTGACAGTCAGCCAGAGTCTACTGCAGGCTGCCGACGCCACCGATGTCGACGAAGATGAGGATCTAGAAGACGATAAATCGCTGCGCGAAGTCCTGCCGTCGGAGAGTCAACGCCGGCAAACTGTGAAACGGCAGCGCCGTACCGCCGGCGGCGACACGGTTGACAACGCCGCCCCTCCGGCTGCCACTCCGGCCCGCGCGGACGCATCCTACGTGAAGCTGACGCTGGACATCGCCCGCATGTACCAGCAGGACGAGACCGGCAGGCGAGCCTATCAGGCTAAACTGTTGGCTCTGAGACAGCGCAGCGCCAAGGAGACGGCTAGAAAGTCGCTGAGATTTCTGCGCAGTCTGGCCAACGGAGGCAGCGGAGGCGGAGGCAGCTCTGTCGATCAGAATGAAGTTTGGCCGCGCGAACGGATAGCGGCAAACGAGAGGCTGGTGCTGGAGCAGTACCGCCTGGAGAAGCAGCAGGTTCGGGCGCTGCGACGGCTCCACGGATTGCAACAACAACAACAGCAGCAGCTACTGCACAGCAAGCCTGACGAAGATGATGACGAGGAGGCCGACTCGTCCAGGTTGGTGACGCGTCGTTTAGAATCAGTTATTGGTTAATAACTTGCTAAAACCACTTTGGCGTGAATGAGGCCAACGCTGTGGAATCCCAATCAGTGGAATCCCAGTCAGTGGAATCCCAGTCAGTGGAACACCAGTCAGTGGAACACCACAGTCAGTGGAACACCACAGTCAGTGGAACACCAAAGTCAGTGGAACACCACAGTCAGTGGAACACCACAGTCAGTGGAATCCTAGTCAGTGGAACACCACAGTCAGTGGAACACCAAAGTCAGTGGAACACCACAGTCAGTGGAACACCACAGTCAGTGGAATCCTAGTCAGTGGAACACCACAGTCAGTGGAACACAACAGTCAGTGGAATCCCAGTCAGTGGAACACCACAGTCAGTGGAACACCACAGTCAGTGGAACACCACAGTCAGTGGAACACCACAGTCAGTGGAATCCCAGTCAGTGGAACACCACAGTCGGTGGAACACCACAGTCAGTGGAACACCACAGTCAGTGGAACACCACAGTCAGTGGAATCCTAGTCAGTGGAACACCACAGTCAGTGGAACACCACAGTCAGTGGAATCCCAGTCAGTGGAACACCACAGTCAGTGGAACACCACAGTCAGTGGAACACCACAGTCAGTGGAACACCACAGTCAGTGGAATCCCAGTCAGTGGAACACCACAGTCAGTGGAACACCACAGTCAGTGGAACACCACAGTCAGTGGAATCCCAGTCAGTGGAACACCACAGTCAGTGGAACACCACAGTCAGTGGAACACCACAGTCAGTGGAACACCACAGTCAGTGGAACACCACAGTCAGTGGAATCCTAGTCAGTGGAACACCACAGTCAGTGGAACACCACAGTCAGTGGAATCCCAGTCAGTGGAACACCACAGTCAGTGGAACACCACAGTCAGTGGAATCCCAGTCAGTGGAACACCACAGTCAGTGAAACACCACAGTCAGTGGAACACCACAGTCAGTGGAACACCACAGTCAGTGGAACACCACAGTCAGTGGAATCCCAGTCAGTGGAACACCACAGTCAGTGGAACACCACAGTCAGTGGAATCCCAGTCAGTGGAACACCACAGTCAGTGAAACACCACAGTCAGTGGAACACCACAGTCAGTGGAACACCACAGTCAGTGGAATCCCAGTCAGTGGAACACCACAGTCAGTGGAATCCCAGTCAGTGGAACACCACAGTCAGTGGAATCCGAGCCAGTAAAATCAATAGAATACAAAGCTACATCTAAATGAAACTATCACAAGTTTCTTTGCCAGTCCCGTCCGTCATAAGCTGCCAAATCTTCCTAGTAGTGCGCGCACTTGGCTATTAGCAGGAAGCGCAGCTATAAGCTGTTTCCAGAGTTTTATCAGCTGTTGATAACTGTCTTTCCGATTCGTTTTCCTCTTGTTTTTCACTGCTCTAATTTTATTTTTCCGTATTTTGGCGGGACTTATCCGCCTGTCAGCAGCTGCTATCCCACCTACTCGCTCAACTATATGCTTAACTTTGTATTTCTTTTCTAACTTCGCTCCTTTTGTGTTTCTAAGTTTCTTTGATCTGTGATTTTATTTGGCGAAGAGAAATGAGGCTTCTTTCTAGTTTTCTTCAGTCAGTTTCTTTCAGTTAGTGAGCAGGTGCAAGCAAGGCGGGTCTGACTTGTAATCATGCCCAGCTGTAATAATCTAATGGTTGATGCACAAAATTGTTTAACCAATAAACACTTATTGAAGAGTCTACAGATCAATAGGCTGTAGGCAGTGGCATTTTCACCCCACCCATCCCCATGTGATCCTGATTACTGTTTACTGCGACTGCAGCCTGAGTAGGGTAGGGCCTTAGATACGTATCTAAGGCCTGGTAGGGCCTTAGATACGTAGCGAAGTCTGTCAAACCCGACGATTGGTGAGACATCTAGAGAATGGTATAAAAGTGGCTGGAATTTACAAACCAGTAATCGTTAATCGTTATAATCGTTATACGTTAGTACGCGGCTGCTTGCTTTACCGTAGTCAACTGTATGGTAAAGCAAAGTCAAGTGTATGGTATGGCATAGTCAACCTGTAAGTGCACCTGTAAAAATTCTGGGGGCAGAGTAGATCAGCTGCTCTCGCACCGGACCCTCCTGGTTTGATTCTGTGTGCGGAATCCACATTAATTTCGGGCTTTTTCACAAAAATCAGGCCATGAGGGCTAACTCCCAAGGCGCAGAGAGTGTACAAGTCTGTCAGAGTCAAGGCCGCTGTACACCCTGTGTGAGCGAAAAGCGTGTGTATGAGTGCGTGCCTTCGTACAGTATTAGCGCACTTGTATGTGCTCAGGAGGCAGCAGAATGGGCAGAATTGTCTTATCACTGGTTGTGGAATGATGTCGCCGAAGGCGTTGCGCCAGGGTGCCCGCAACCCGCCTGCGAATATTTTTACACCTGTTCAGTTGGTAGGCTCCAAGGTTTCTACATCTACAGCATTTTGCTGTTCATTCCCCCCCCGAAACAGCCTCAGCCAGCTGGACCGGCAAATGCGGAAGCTCCGCCCGGACAGTCTGACGCCAAGAGAGCAGCGCCTTCACCAGCGCCGCAAAGAGTCTCGCGAATTAGTCAGCTGGCGATCGGCTGCCTCGCCTACGGCGTCCGCTTCGGCCGATCGATCAACTAGCCGCAGCAAGCCGTCGGTTGCGACGGCAGTCCCGGCGCCGGCAGCGGCCTCGGTCACGGCTGAGGCTGTCGATGACTCGGACAGCGGCAGCAGTGCGTCAACTTTAGTCAGCCGCAGCCATCAGGCCGCTGCGCCTGGCCGGTCATCGCCGTCCAATTCTACAACTTCGTCGTCCATCGCCACTGAGCTGCAGCCGCCGACAGCGACGCGTAGTTACGCGGACAGCTTCGAAGGCTCGGCCGGTTCCGCTTCGGCTGCCCCTGTAGACACGGCCCGCAGCGGCCGATCCGCCCGGTCAGAGAGCGTCACCACCGCTGCAGTTGACACCGAGGCTTCGGAGGCGGCGCGGTCTAAAGCGGCAACTGCTACGCCTAGAACGGTTAATGAGACTACTGCTAATGGTGAGGCTGGGCGGTTATCCGCTTGTCTATTAAAAGTTTTAGCGAATAGTTTGTTGTCTGTCAAGGAAGTCTGAAAATACTGAAAGCAGTGGCAATCTGAAATCTGGGAGAATATTGAGATCCTGAAATCTGAGAGAATATAGAAGTCCTGGAGTCTGAGGTAATCTATAGAAAAATTCTCCAACCTAGCTACCATCTGATATACCATCTGGCTACCATCTGATATACCATCTGGCTACCATCTGATATACCATCTGGCTACCATCTGATATACCATCTGGCTACCATCTTTGCAGAGACGGACGTATCCGAATACGAAAGCCGCATTAAGGCCCTGAGTCACCAGTTGCAGGAGCGTCAGCATGTGCTCAAACAACTGAAACGTGAGCACAGCCGCGTCTCCAAGGACCAACTGCGTCAGCGGGAACGGGAACTGCGTCGCCGAATCGAGGCCTACGATAAAAACATTGCCGATTTAGAGAAAGACTTACGCCGGTCGAAGGGTTCGCCGACACCTAGCGAGACTTCGTCCGAGTCGGCGTCGGCTTCGGCCTCGGCTTCGAACGGCCGCCGCTCGGCCAAGTCGGCAACAGCGTCGGCAGCCTCGGCGGCATCGCGGCGCACCGCCGCGGCCTCTTCGGAATCATCGACGGCTACTTCAGCAGCTTCGCCTCGCAAAGCATCGTCAACTGCTTCGCCAGCGTCGGCTCCAGCTTCGGCGAGGTCACCGCGCACCCAAACAGCTTCGGTGATTGAAGCCGTCGAAGAAGAGATCGACGATGCCGTGTCCGAGCAGTTGCCAACAACAGCTGCCACCACTCCTAGAGCATCGGCCAGAAGCCGCCGGACAGGTTCGGCCAGCAGCATGACCGAGGAGATCGAGGCCGCCGCTTCCGAGTCGTCTTCATCCGCCACCGTCAGCAGCAGTCGCCGCGTCGTACCCACCGCCTCCGCCGCCGCCGCCGCCTCAGTTCAGGAGGACATCCCGCCGAGTAGCGACTCAGCTGGCGCCGGCGCCTACTCAGAGGATTTCGAAGCCGATGAGGCCTCCCCGTCGGCGGCTTCGGCGACTTCTTCTGGCAGCAGCCAGCGCAGGCGGGTGTTGGACTCGAGAGACGACAGCGTGCGTACAGCTTCGCGCCAAGTCACCGTATCGGAGCCGGAGCCGGACCAACGTCGGCACGAGGAGGCCGAGGAGGCTTCGGCGTCAGCAGCCGCAGTCGACGAGGAAGAAGACGCCGACTACAAAGACGATTACGAGGATGCACCAACCTCAGCTAGAACACCGCGTACTCCTCGCGTTGTGAACTTCTCCGAGATTAATGAAGAGTACAGCTTCCACAGCGACGACGAGAAACGGCCGGCCCAGCAGCCGCCGAAGTCGCCGACTAAGCCGGCCTCGTTGGAGATTAAACCGGGCCAGAACGAGCAGGCGGGCGCGGACGAAGAAGAAGACGACGACGAAGACGTGCCAATGTCGGCCCGCACAATCCCATCGGAGATGTCTGACCTACCCAGCGAGGCCAGCGACGACAGCGACTCGGTCCCGTCCACTCGCGACAAGCCGGCGTCCGAGCAGGACAGCGCGAAACGCGAACCGTCGAACGTCGAAGTCAAAGACGAAGAAGAGGAAATTGTCGAGGATCTGCCATTTGACGATGAAAACGAAGAGGACGAGCTTATCTTCGATGAGAAGCCACCACCGTACCTCATGGAATCGAAGGAGGCCAAAGAGCCTGCCGACGATGAGGCCAGCGATAAGCAGCTGGAGACGGCTATTCAGGAGGCCTCGCTGCATCGCTCAGAGTTGCGCGCGGACCAACTGAGCGACGAGCTGACCAACCAGCTGCTGAGCAGAGCTCTGGACGAAGCGCTGCAGTTGAGGCGACAAAATCGATGCGCCACCACCGCACCGACACCGCAACAGGCTCCTCCAATTCCGCCGCGTCCACCAGCAGGTGCTGTTGGCAGCCACGGCCTGCTTGACGAGGATATGTGGGAAGAGGACCTCCTGGATGTTGCCGAAGCTGGAAAGCGATCGTTGGTCATCGATGATCGCAACGAGGGACCGCTGCCACGTCTGCTAACGCCGGCTCTGCCGCTGCCCCCGACGCCGCCACCTCCGACGCCGCTTGTGCCAAGCTCGGAAGCTGAGGTAGCCGAGCTGGCCGGCCACTCGCTGCGTATCCAGCTGGCCCGCCTGTCCTCCGGTCAGCAATTAGACGACGAGGCGCCTGAAGACCTAGTTGCCATGGCAACGCTTGACCCGTCCGCTGTTGCTGCGGCGGCAGCAGTCGCTGCGTCAGTCGAGTCGGACGAAGACAAAGAGGAGGACGATGAAGGTGGGAGATCTTCTGCCGCCAATGTCGTTGCGGCCGCCGCCAAAGCCGGGCGCGCTTTCGCCGTGGGCATTCACCAGCTGGTTACTGACGAACTGCGGGAAGTCCTGCAGCTGCCGCCGCCACCGCTTCCGCCGGCGCCGACAGTCGAGCCAGCATCCGCTGGGCCTGATGAGGAGGCCTCGCCGACCGCGGCCGTCGGTCCTGCCGACTGGGAGCCGCCGGAGCGGACGCGCTACTTTCTTCGGCCACGCTTTCGCCGACGCCCGCCCTCGGATGAGGCCGAGCTGGTGGAAGCTGTCCGTCAGCGGCTGGCCGGCGTGCCCGGCGTTTGCCGGCTGTCCACAGCGGAGTCACCGGCGGACACGTCGCGCCCTCAGCCAGCTCCCCAGCGCATCGGCAAGCTTCAAGCTTGGTCAGCAATGAAACGATGCGATCGAGTGGACCAGGTAATTTTTTGGGTCTTGTGTTTCGGGTGTTTGGAGCATTGGAAATCTTTGAAAAATGGGGACAGAGAGCGACCGGATGTCACTGGCTATAGCCTATAGTTGACCACCCACAGACTGACCGGAAGTCACTGACTGTTGTCTATAGTTGAACACCCACAGACTGACCGGAAGTCACTGACTGTTGTCTATAGTTGAACACCCACAGACTGACCGGAAGTCACTGACTGTCGCCTATAGTTGAACACCCACAGGCTGACCGGAAGTCACTGACTGTCGCCTATAGTTGAACACCCACAGGCTGACCGGAAGTCACTGACTGTCGCCTATAGTTGAACACCCACAGACTGACCGGAAGTCACTGAAGCATTGAATTAGACCTTGCTTAATCCCTAATACCTCAAATTATTTCGCCACTCCACCCTCCAGGTTCTTGTTGAAGAGCTTCGCCAAGAAGAGCCGGGCTGGGTAGACTACGAGGTGGACGAGACCGAGGCCAAGCTGAAGGTGGCCGACGAAGTGCTCGCCCAGCTGCTGGCAGACACGGCCATCTGTCTGCGCGACTTGCATAGTCGGGCGTCCTGAGAGTTGACCAACCGGAAGTTTTCCATTGTTTCATTTTTTGTTTCGAATATTTGATCGGGTCGCTGCCGCCTAAACACGTTTATTATTACCAATAAATTGTAGCTTAATCTTAGCTTTTAGTTGGATATTTTATTATATAAACATTTAAATATATTTTTGCGTTAACACAAATAAACTATGAACTCATTCTTTGTGAGCTCTGTCCCGTCCAAGCTTATACAGTTGTGCCGGTCGCAATGTTAATTTAACAAATCTGTGCTGATTTGCACGCGGTCCATTCCTTGACTAAATACTGCTTATACTGGTGTGCGTCTTGTCCCAAATTATTGTCATTATTATTGTGTTCCAAATGGAAATACGAGTATATAATATATTTTAGCTTACTTTCTGTGAATCTAAAGTTTAATGTGCATTCTATTTTCTAATGCTAATTATCTGGCTCGTATATTTGTATATTATATTATTATCATTTTGTGAATTTTACTGCTTAAATTTTTACTACACGCTGGGCTAAAAATACATTTCAAAGCTTAATGCCAAGTAAAAATGACTTAACCAATTAAATTAGAGAAGTGAGATCAGCTACTCCACTCACAGACTTGTACGAAACTGCATCGTAAAATTTCTCATCGCAGTAAACTTTATCAGGTTTTTCGTTTATCTCATTTTTATTTCAGTTAGCTGAATATCGACTCAATTATTTGCTATCTGAAATCTTGGACCCTATTCCTTGCACCTGAATTCCTTGACCCTATTCCTTGCACCTGAATTCCTTACCCTATTCCTTGCACCTGAATTCCTTAGACTACCCTATTCCTTGCACCTGAATTCCTTAGTCTACCCTATTCCTTGCACCTGAATTCCTTAGTCTACCCTATTCCTTGCACCTGAATTCCTTAGCTACCCTATTCCTTGCACCTGAATTCCTTAGTCTACCCTATTCCTTGCACCTGAATTCCTTAGGCTACCCTCTTCCTTGCATCTGAAGTCCTTAGGCTACCCTCTTCCTTGCATCTGAAGTCCTTAGGCTACCCTCTTCCTTGCATCTGAAGTCCTTAGGCTACCCTCTTCCTTGCACCTGAAGTCCTTAGGCTACCCTCTTCCTTGCATCTGAAGTCCTTAGGCTACCCTCTTCCTTGCATCTGAAGTCCTTAGGCTACCCTCTTCCTTGCACCTGAAGTCCTTAGGCTACCCTATTCCTTGCATCTGAAGTCCTTAGGCTACCCTCTTCCTTGCATCTGAAGTCCTTAGGCTACCCTCTTCCTTGCATCTGAAGTCCTTAGGCTACCCTCTTCCTTGCATCTGAAGTCCTTAGGCTACCCTCTTCCTTGCATCTGAAGTCCTTAGGCTACCCTCTTCCTTGCATCTGAAGTCCTTAGGCTACCCTCTTCCTTGCATCTGAAGTCCTTAGGCTACCCTCTTCCTTGCATCTGAAGTCCTTAGGCTACCCTCTTCCTTGCATCTGAAGTCCTTAGGCTACCCTCTTCCTTGCATCTGAAGTCCTTAGGCTACCCTCTTCCTTGCATCTGAAGTCCTTAGGCTACCCTCTTCCTTGCATCTGAAGTCCTTAGGCTACCCTCTTCCTTGCACCTGAAGTCCTTAGGCTACCCTCTTCCTTGCACCTGAAGTCCTTAGGCTACCCTTGCATTCCTTGCATCTGAAGTCCTTAGGCTACCCTATTCCTTGCACCTGAAATGATTGGGCTACCCTCTTCCTTGCACCTGAAATCACTAGCTACCCTATTTCCTGCACCTGAAATTTGTGGTGAAAACTGACTAGCTCATAAAGTGCTGGATGTAATTGACTGTCATTCCGCATCGCTCGTAAGATGTAATATCGTCAACACAATGACGTTACTTGAGGAATTATTTTCCTCCTGGATATATTTCTCTCGAGTGTACATCGCGAAAATCTAAGTACAGTTGACGTTTGAGTACATATCAAACTGCTATTGAGCCACACATGGAAGACATTTCAATGAATTAAAGATAGAAATAAAATTGAGTTAACGCTCAGAAAGAGATGCTAGAGCCGTAGAGGGTTAAATACTCCGTAACAGCAGCGAAAGCCTGTGCTACTGACAAAAATTGTCACAAAAGTTGACTCAAAATTTTAATTATTAAAATGGAATTTGGATCACTCGGGTAGTGCAGTCGGTCAGGTCAGGCAAGCTATGCTTTAAAAATCAATCCTTCATTTTATTTAATGCTTCTTTAATCTGCATTTAAAGCTCTAGGGCTGGCGCTGGTTTGTTATTTCAATTTGAATAGGAGACCCCCAGGCCTCCTGCCATTGGCTAGAGCCGTCTAGCCCAGTGGGCAACACTAGACAGCCAGTCCGAGATTTGCACTGGGCGTGGGGTGGGGGTGGGCTCCGCGTGTTTGTGTGCAAATAAAGAGAGGAACCTGCCGATGCCGACCGTCTTCTGCCCTTCCCGCCAACAAACCTTCGACGGTCCAGCCGGCATACTCCCTTTTAATCCTTTTCCCCTTGATTCGGCTAAGACTAGGCCCCAGAGCGCAGTTCGGACAAGGATAAGCAATTCAGTGCAAACGAAGGATCCTTCTTGGCCTATATTATATAATATACTAGCGCACTTGCTCAGCCGATTTTCGAGGCGCATGATAAGGAAGCGAATTGTGCGGCCCAGCTGAATTGCGCTAGTATAGCTTCCACACTTCTTTTTTCTGGTCTTTGCCCAAGTCTGTGACTGGCCTGCGGCTATTAAGGCTCCGAGCTAAAAATTAGGGAGTTGCTACTAAATAAATATATTCGCGCCAATAGTTGGTTTGGCTTGCCTTATAAAGGCTAGCTAAATAGATATCGATCATCACAAATCATTGTTATTTGTTTAAAACAAGCTTCTCCGAAAAACAGCAACCCTGGAAGGCCCGGAAGTAATGTCTATTGTGAATCCTGGCTTGATGCAGTTCACTCAGATTAAAGATAGCCGCTGGCTAACGCTTGAAGTCTGCCGGGAATACCAGCGAAACAAGTGCTCGCGCACCGAGAACGAATGCAAATTCGCCCATCCACCGGCCCACTTGGAGGTGCAGAATGGCAGGGTCGTCTGTTGTTACGACTCGTTAAAGGTAAGAATCTTAATATTGGTTTTAATATTGTAGTAACGCTTGCTTAGCGTGAATATAAATATCAAAAACTAGAAAGAAGTTAGGCGACTTATTTCCTGAATAAAAATTTTATTGCTATTCAATAAAAGTTAAACTAAGTTGAAGTAGTGAAATAGTCGCCGAGCTATCACGCGTACGCGCGCATATATTCAAATGAGCATTCTTATGACAATTACAATAACAACCATTGTTTCTCTTAACCTTACGGATTCTCACTCGTATATTCAAAATTACCACCCCCAATACCGGAGACTATAGTCTAATAATAATAAGAGTTATAAGACTATGGTATGGAATGGGACCTCCCCTGCACAAGTAGATATTGAATATTCACGGACCACGCGTGCATGGCCAAGTCCACACTGCCAATTATTTAAGACAATAAAAATTAATGAAATCGCTTGACTTCCGTCCTGACTCTCCTCGAAGCGAGCGTAATGGAAAATTCGCGACGCAAAGCAATAAAAATCAGCTGTATGGTTTTTTTATTTTTTAAGTGATCGCCGCTTGAATACTAGATAAAATGTTACCAAGTCAAGTCAAGGAAGGGCTGTAGTATTCATAGGACTGCTTCCCAAATTCTAACTGCTAGAATCTAGACCGTTTAGCTACCAGGGCTGGTTCTGTACTTCACTGAATAACTGAGCCTCTCTAGACTTGTACTATTCTAACAGGTCTCAATTTAAATCTCCAAGCGCTTTTCCTTCAATTTTCTTAGCTTATCTATTCTACGAGTAAATCCAGTGTTGTGTCTTGCGTCGTTTTGTGATTGTGACAGACAGACATTTCCCGGCCAAGGCCTTCTTAAGTTCTTAATAAAGCTTAGTGCGATAAGATAATCGTTTAGAATTATAGACTGAGTGCCGCGGCCCTGTCCAATTGTATTTTGTTTTAAGCATGGGCTTATCCACCACACTGAAACTACGCATACGCATACAGGGTTACAGCAGGATTTTAAGTTCTGCTCTGTTAGCGTCACCTTTACCTGAACCGAGTCCTAACAGACATATAGTTACAAACTTACAGTTACAATTACAAAATTTCAACCAAATATTTTGCCGTTTGCGTTATTTACAGAATATAAGTAATGGATTACATGGCAACTGGCAACTGGCAATGCAGTGATTCACAAATTTTTGTAGTCGTAAAAAATTCCTACTAGCTCACAGACAGCCTCATAACTCACAAGGTCTCATGGGCATTTTTAGAACGAATGCTAAATCGTATTACAATTCTATGGATGAAAAAGTTTGCTTCTTCTAGTGGAATATAAATTCTTTTACTGTGTTGTGTTCGTGTTTTCTCTGCAGGGCAAATGCCAGCGCAAAGAACCACCGTGCAAGTACCTGCATCCGCCGCAGCACCTGCGCGAGCAGCTACTGCAGAATGGGCGCAACAATCTCATCATTAAGAACATACAGATGCAGATGCTATCTCACAATTTGGCGCTCAACGGTCAGCTGATTCCGATTACGGGGGTAAGTATTCGGCTTGCTTATTCTCGTTCTCACCTGTACAGGGGGCGTCACATGTATTATATGGGGACAAAACCATGAATCCTAAATGAAAGTTTTCTAAATTATTTTGTGAATCGTAGTCGTACACACACATAAGCAAAATTGTTTATTTCCATAATGGATCACTTAGCACTAGGTGGAGCGGGGGTAAAGCCTTGGCATGTCCCCCCATAGCTTTTACTCGCGGTATTGTAACTTGTTTTCGATTTCAACGCTCCTTTTGTCAAGTTGGCCCTGAATAAAACCGGATAAACAAGGTTAACTAATAATACTTTCATTGTAATGATATTATTAATCTAGTACTGTGGGCGAGTATATATATGGTCTTATCATTTACTACAAAATAAAATCGTTCCTTATCACGATCGTTAAAAGAGGGGCGCTGGATTTTTATTGCTCGCTTTTAAACCCTCCGTAGCCCATACACGAGTAACAACCACTTTAGTTTACCATTATCTGTGTTAGTTAAGGCTTCTTATTTTCAGGCTGGTATTCCTAAACGGCGCTTTTGGCCTAAAATTTTACAAGCCTACCCTGGGATTTTTACTAACTCAGACAGAGCCCCACAGGGCCCCACACCCCCAATACTGTTGTACATGTAGTATTGGCGGGACTTGGTCTTAACTTGATCACTGATAGAGTATAGATGGATATAACATTGTGTACGCGCTTAAATCAACCAACGGATCAACAATTAGGCCTGGGAAGGCATGTAAGATCGGTTTTCTCTAACGTACGGGTCGGGTACGGGAGAAGGTTCATACAGCTTCAAAAACTGATTAAATTAGTCGTATTAAACTCTCGTCTAAAAATCAGTTTTAAACACTAGCCTTCTCTGTCTGTCTGCTTGGCACAATTTCCTAATTATTAAACCTGTCTCTAAATAAACTTGTGTATGCTTAGATAGATTGTCGAAAAATGAAAATATCAGCTTTGCATCGTAAAAATCTACACTATACTAATCCTGTTTAACTTCCGTGTTCAACTCAGGAAGCTGGATGCAGCATCCATTTCCCTGCTCAATCCCGAATCCGAGTCATCCCGAGATAAAAGGGCGGCTATTTATTAGTTGGCGCATCATCTCGCTTTTCCTGTTTGCCCCATCCCAACTCAACTCAAGCCCTATCTCAAACCTCAACTCTCGAGCTTTGTTTGTCACAGGAAAAAACTGAGTCGCGTTCAAATTCAATTGCGAAAAAGGCCGCCCAAGGGGGGGGCGCCGCTGGATATTAAGAGGAGATGCAGATAGAGATTGGCCGACTGCGTTTTGATCCAACGGGGCTCCCTTAACGATATCTCAGTTTCAAATCGACCTAACCTACCCCCATTTTTTTCTCGCTACAAACTCGCCCACACTGACACTCGTTTTTCCACTCCGTCTCTTCCTCTTTCCCAGCTCTCTTACCATCCCGACTCCCCTTCTCACCCCAGCAGCCATCTCGCGCTCTCTGCATAATTGCATTGCGGGGCCCAGCTAGTAAACCCAATTAGATTTGTTGCTAGAGTTCTGGGGCGGCGGCGTCGATCTCGCGCCGGCATAAACATAGCACACTACTGGGGGGGGGGGCTTGGATTTTGAGCCTGCTCTGCTGGCCTGCCTGGTCTGGACTGTGGACTGGGGTAGGGGGAGGAGGCTGGCTTGGGCTGCATGATGGGGCAGACAGAGAGATAGCGAAATAAATTCATTCAGCAGTTCAAAGAAACTGTGGTTGGGGGGAGGGCTAGGTTTCGTCTCTCCTTCCCTGGGATGAGGAGGGGAGGTTGACTTCACTCCTCCTTGGCCCGGCTTCACTCACTCCTTAAAACACTGACGTCACCTACTCAACTGCTTCTCAGCTATCGACAGTTCGGTACTTGAAGCTATATTGCCTGAAAATGCCGAATATGTAACCCCCCCCCCCAAAAATGACATCCCAATCTCCGCTCCCGTTAATGCCGGATTTGATCCTAAAGCGTCATTTTTCACTGCCGATGCCATTTTCGTCTTTTAGTAAATCGCAAACGAAGGCAAAGCTGGCGGCAAATAAGAAAAATCCTTTTGTAGGAGGTGAATGTCGACCTGTGACCTATGAGTCATTCGTCGCTGGTATTATCGCATATTTTGTTAGGTATGATTCCATAGTGAGTCAAACTGAGTCAGCTGAAAGACATTTATCTATCTCCCGATGGGACAGCAAAACAGGAAATACAGGAGGCGAGAATGTCAGCGATATTGAGAAATGAGTACCCAGATTTTAGTTAATTAAATTTGCAGTTTTGTGCCTCCAGGCAGAGGGGCTGATAAGCTTCACTCTCTCCTACCTGAGTATCCTGCTCCATCCGCCTCGCAATCTCTTTATCGATTCAATTTCTTCGTTTTCATACTGTTAAAAGTGGAACAAGGATTCGATTTAGATGGATTTAATCCCTTAGGCAGAGTAGCCATGGTTTCCTTTGTTGCTTCTCAGCGTCTCTTGTTGCGCTTTATCTCATTTAGTTTCTGCTGTGTGGTGTCCCATTTTATTCGTCCACATGTGCGAAAGAGCTGCAAAGTCCTAAGTCTTCCGGATTAAAGGATTAAACAGTCCAAATCAGAGTCTATTAGTAGCTAGATATTGTACAAGGGTAGATATAAATAAGGAGACAAATAAATATGTATCTACATAAAGCAGCTGCTCACACACAGCGGACTCAGATAGCTACAGGATAGAGCTGAGTGACTTTGCTCACAAAGATTGACGGAGAACGAGAGAGAGAGATGATGGAGGTTTGGGGAGGATGCTGAGTGAGCAGCACTGACTGTCTCTACTGCTGCCTCTTGTTTTGAAAACCCCCCTTCATCATCCCTTCTCAGGCTTAGCTGCTTTTCTCCACTTTGCTCTCCTGGCGTTCTTCTCCCGTCCGCTAACATATTTGCTTCATCTCTACCGAAATCTTCGTCAACCTGAGCCCGCCTCTCCTCTTGTCCCGGCTTCGATCTTGGGCCATTGGTGTGTGCTAGGGTTTCAGCTCAAAGAGGCTGGGTAGCCTCCGTGTGTGTGTGTGCGCGCAATGTCCATATAGCCAGTCCGCGTAGATTACTGGGCCAGGTGCAATCCATGCAGGTCCAGTTTGATGAGGCGCAGTTTGTTAAATTGTGCATATTAATAAGTTTTAACTAATCATCGGATCGGAGGCTTTAGTGTTTGTTTATTTAACTTACAGTCATAACTTTAAAGGATTAGAGAATTGCGATTTGATCAATAGGAACTGGGATTTGACCAGTAGGAACTGGGATGTGATCAGTAGGAACTGGGATTTGACGAGACGGAACTGGGATTTGACTAGTAGGAACTGGGATTTGACCAGTAGGATCTGGGATTTTACCAGTAGGAACTGGGATTTTACCAGTAGGAACTGGGATTTGACCAGTAGGAACTGGGATGTGATCAGTAGGAACTGGGATTTGACGAGACGGAACTGGGATTTGACTAGTAGGAACTGGGATTTGACCAGTAGGATCTGGGATTTTACCAGTAGGAACTGGGATTTGACCAGTAGGAACTGGGATTTTACCAGTAGGAACTGGGATTTGACCAGTAGGAACTGGGATTTGAAATGCAACTATGCCTTCCCCCATCCCACAATTTGCAGCCGCTAATCAACAGCGGCATGGCGGCCGCGGTCACCTCGGCGCCGACCTACACCGGCTACCTGGGCACCGGCGGCCTGCCAGTCATGTCCGCCGCCGCAGCCGACGCTCTTCTTAGCGGAGGGCCGCCGCCACCCCCGCCGCCGCCGCCGCCGCAGTCTCAGACGGCGTCCCTGCAACAGCATCAGCAGCAGCAACAACATCAGCAACAACATCAGCAACAGCAGCAGCAGCAGCAGAGCATGAACGGAATCAACGGAGCTGGCGGCGGTGGCGGCAACAGCGGAGGAGGCAGCGCCGGCCAAGGCATGAAGCTTGACAATCGAGATGTGAGTTTTCAAATCCTGGTGTTCACCTAGAGCAGCTATGGGGATCACTAATTAGTTTTGAGACTTATCTAAAACAGCAACGATTGCTTCACCGCCGCACAACGCAAGTTTCAAGCTTTTAAAGGGAGTCTAGTTTGTTTGCTAAACCAGCCCCGCTTGACTAGCTCTGCTGGCTAATGGTTTTAATTTGTGATTTTTAATTGCTTACTTTTTATCAGTTTTTTAAGCGATAGCTTAGTATGGCCGTATGGGTATTGCGGTTTGGGTTGACTGGAGCTAATAAATCCCCTCAGATTATTGAATTGAGCAGCTATAATAGAATCCATTTCTAACGATAAATGTTGTTGCCAAATTACCTAGATCTGCGTTTTTAGCCTGCAAATTTAATTGGCTGGATAATCATGACTGTATTATTTATATATTTAATAACCGCCGCTTGCAATTCGCTTAATTTAGTTACATGTAGGATGACTAATTAAATATCTATACTTTTTATATTCGCTTTGTACGTGCCGCTTTGCTGCATATGAGCGTAAGTTGCTATAACTTTTGCCTTTCGTAGGATAGATTTACGAGCTATCAACTTATAACTAAATATGTGCGTCAGAACTACTTACATGTATTATATATATTATTAATACTATACTTACTCCCTATTATTAACAAATTTGTATAGACCGCTATGCGGGCCCGCCATCCATCAGGCTTAGGGCCAATTTTTACCCCAATGATTTTTCCGGCTGAACCTAGAAAAAATGCTGATACCAGTAATGGGGGTTTGACCAGAATTTGCATGTAAATTTTCCTATTGGAATTGCAATCCCGGAATGAGTCCTCCCGAGGTTCGCGTCTAGATAGCATTTACGGGAATGAAAGATTTGCTGATTGTCGGATTGGAATAATGGGTGCCGGGATCTGGTGTGCGATTTCCAAATCAATAATATTCCCAATCCCAAAGCAAGTTCGAGCTCGTTTGGGGCGCCTAAATGAGATGAGACGCCCAGCACGGGTGAGATTTCAGTGTCAGAGACACCCAGCACAGGGTGAGATTTCAGTGTCAGAGACACCCAGCACAGGGTGAGATTTCAGTGTCAGAGACACCCAGCACAAGGTGAGATTTTAGTGTCAGAGACACCCAGCACAAGGTGAGATTTCAGTGTCAGAGACACCCAGCACAGGGTGAGATTTCAGTGTCAGAGACACCCAGCACAGGGTGAGATTTCAGTGTCAGAGACACCCAGCACAGGGTGAGATTTCAGTGTCAGAGACACCCAGCACAGGGTGAGATTTCAGTGTCAGAGACATCCAGCACAGGGTGAGATTTCAGTGTCAGAGACACCCAGCACAGGGTGAGATTTCAGTGTCAGAGACACCCAGCACAAGGTGAGATTTCAGTGTCAGAGACACCCAGCACAGGGTGAGATTTCAATGTCAGAGACACCCAGCACAGGGTGAGATTTCAGTGTCAGAGACACCCAGCACAAGGTGAGATTTTAGTGTCAGAGACACCCAGCACAGGGTGAGATTTCAGTGTCAGAGACACCCAGCACAGGGTGAGATTTCAGTGTCAGAGACACCCAGCACAGGGTGAGATTTCAATGTCAGAGACACCCAGCACAGGGTGAGATTTCAGTGTCAGAGACACCCAGCACAGGGTGAGATTTCAGTGTCAGAGACACCCAGCACAAGGTGAGATTTTAGTGTCAGAGACACCCAGCACAGGGTGAGATTTCAGTGTCAGAGACCGGAATATACGACTTGAGACTCTAGACTCGTGCTCTCACATCAGTAAGGCTTTGGCAGAGAATGAGCATCCTTGAATATAGGGTTAGGCCAGTTAGCTACTCTGAATGCCTTAGCAGTGCTCACACCGGCTAGCTCAAAATCCAATGCCGATGCTCTTTTTACGTTTAGAAAGCGCGCGACTGACGCGCCGCAAAAGCGAGCGCGCCGCAAACAGATGGAGCAGCAGAGGCAGGGAGAGAAGCTAAAGGGAACAGAGTCGTGAGTGGGCTCTTATACCGGGTACTCAGCCGAAAGCGGGTCACAAGTTAGGTGGGGGGGGGGTACATTTTGGAGCAGTCGCAGCTTTCTCTTGCGCTATGCAGTTGAGGTTGGCCATGAGCTAGCTCTCATGAATAAATCAAATTTTACGGCAGTATGCAATTTTAACCCTTATCTCTCTCTTCCCCTTCATCTCTCTCCCCTTCATCTCTCTTCCCCTTCATCTCTCTCCCCTTCATCTCTCTTCCCCTTCATCTCTCTTCCCCTTCATCTCTCTTCCCTTCATCTCCGCCTCTTTTCGTCCGCTTCAGTGTATGTGCAGTTTATGCAAAGCGCCGCTTTCTAAGCGTTTATTTGTAGCAATTGGCCAATAGCGGCTTTTAATTAATGGCGAACGTTTTTTCACAATTGGCAAAGTACCATTTTGGGGGGGAGGTTGTGGCTGATTTGCCCTTTAATTGTACCTTACTAGTCAATGCCACTAAAGAATCATAGTTTAGCTCTTGATAACTGTGTGCTTTCAAGGTCAAATGCGTTTTATGTCTTTCAAAGGCTCTGTTCTGTCTTCTGAGTCTCACTGAACCTCTCTGCCTCAAAGAGACTTTCTATGACTATGACTATGATTCCCTCTATGATTATAACCCCCTTCATGACTCTATACCCCCCCATGACTCTACTTTGTATAATCTTTTTCATGATTCAATGATTCCCTCCTTAATTCCTTATTCCCTCCTCCTCAATCTATAACCCCCTCCATGAATCTATAATCCCCATGATTTTATAACCCCCTCCATGACTATAATCTTCTTCATGACTCAATGATTCCCTACATGAATCTATAACCCCCTCCATGACTCCCCTCTATCCATTTCCCATTCCTTCCTTTTTATTACTTTTTCCATCAATATATTTTTGTATTATTTATGATTATTTCTGCTCATCGATAAGAGCAAAGGAAATCTGGGAGTGGCGGGGGGGGGATTTTCGGGTGCTGCTCACATTCGGTACACACAAGATAGCGAATTCGTAAGAAGGCAATAAAAATGACTTCACACTGAGGGTCGGTCATTCGTCGAAATACAAACAGTGAACTGGTTGATAGATACCGCGCAAGTCTGCAGTTCGACTCCCCTCTGCAGCGCCCCCTTACCTCCCGGCCATTATCCGCAGCAGCAGCAATCTGGGAACCTCGGCAGTAAAACAAACCGAAAGCCTCTCTAAAAAAAACCCACTCGCAATCGAATAGATAAGCTGAAGCCAGACTCAACTGTAATATGTTTGTGCGTGTGTGGGTGCGGTAAAATTGCTATGCCGCACAAGCGCACAGACTGAGAGCTGTTATCTCGCCTCTACAAAATGCAGTCATATTGCTGGGTATATAAGAGTCATAGCTGTAACTAGTTAGTCAGAGAGATACAGAGCAATTCCTAGAGTCGCTATTAACCCATTGAGGACAAATTGTGTATCCTAGCTATACACTGCTACAAAGTTGAATAACTTGGAGTTCGGTATTATAGTTTAGCTATCTAGTGAGCTAATCCGCTTGCCGTGTGGTCCTAGTCAAGCTGTATGAATCAAGCTTGCCAAATGTCAGGAACGCACAATATAATAAAGAGACGAAACAATGCATTATATGCGAGACTAGCTAGCCGCTACTATAGACATAGATCGAGTTTTTGCTCTGGCCCTTCTTCCTTCCTCCGGTTCTTCTGTCTGTTAAGCCTCTAATTCTGCTCTCGGGTGTGCTGAAGGCGCCAGGTGTGCGAGCTGAGTAGCTATGCAAGGGGGATCTAACTGGAGTAAACTGCCGAGTGTCTGTGTAACTCTTCAGTAGACCCGCGATATCCGAGGATACCATTACCCCCCCCCCCAACTTCTCCGGTTGTGAAGTGCGGGTGAGCCCGAAAGCGCGGGAGAGAGAGGTAAAAGGGGAAATTGCTGCATTGCAGGTCGCCTGACGCGCGGTGACCCCTTCACAAGGCGCCCCTAAGCCAGTCAGATTATTTGACTCTTCTCTCACTCGCAATTTTCTCTTTTATTCTGTCCAGCACCGTGTTGGCGCCGTTTAGTGAGTAGCTATGGGTAAGAAATGGCGATATGATCAGGCTGCTTCGCATAATGCCCGTGTTTCTTCCCAACTCCAGTAGGATTTTGGGGGAAGTGGACGTAGGTGGGATCTGGTTGGCAAAGGAATTGTCAGTTTGTTCAGACTACGACAACGGCACTCCTGCCTTATGGATAAGATTCTATTGGGAGGCGACACGTTAAAGGTGGAATGGGCGTCTGAAAATGCCTGGTTGAAGGCGGGTTGCTATCAAATTTACAACTTCGGGTCTACATGTCTGGCAGTGACCTTACAGTTTGTTTTTGCACATGACCAGGCGCAATAGGTCACTACACGGACACTAGGAGAGGGGAGAGGCCTCGCGCTGTCAGCAGAGGGAAGCGGTTGGGAAACGAATCGCTATGCCTGCCGCCGTGTTTATCCCACTTTATCTGTGGAATGCGATATTCGCCTGGTCTTTAAGCGCCTGTCCTTTTTTTATTTCATTCGTACATGCGTATCGTGTACTGTTGCTACAGCCACAGCTGATTCTGTTTTTGCTATTGTTTTTTGTTGTTGAAACTTTGTCGTCTGCCGGGGACCGGCGCCGTGGTTGGTTATCGCTGTGGCTATCCAGCTACTGCATGGCTTGCACGATTTTTTCTGTGGCATATTTTTTGCAACTGGCACAGTCCATCCATCGGTGGGGATTTTCTCCTCTCTGCCGTTTGCGCGCGGGGTCTGGCGTAGCGGAATAATTCATAATCCCATTGGTAAGAATTCCAATTGCGATAGAAGAAGGCTGGTAGAGTTAGAGGCAACAGAGGGCGCAGCAGCGAGGAAAGGAGCATTCAGCCTGCTATAGCGTTGACTGACACTGTGTGAACGAGTGGCCTGTCAGTGTGTTTGCGAATCCGTGCTGGTCACGCTATAAGAAACAACGGGTGTCTGTCAACCGTTTGCCAAAGTCCCAGCTTCTGCACGCCATCCAATGCCACGCTGGTGTCTGCCTAAATTACCCAAGTAAATGCAATGGAGGAATATAATTTTAGAGTGAGAGACAGATTCTCACACGCCAATGCACTCCGCTCAAACCATGGAAGCTCTACTATAATACCTCAGATAAAGAAATATTAACTGCTAATAATCTGCCTAATAAAAATAACAAGTTTTTCAAACAAAATAAAAAATCGCTCGGAAATAGTTCAAGATAAAAAATACGCAATTTAAAGAGAAGACGAGAATTGGCTAAATTCGTTGAAAATTTGATCTTCCAGTACAGCAGTAGCAATCTTTGATTCTATCTGATGCTTTTATGCGTGATTATTACAAGCCCAGCATTCCAGTTTTTAAAAAAATTGGGTTTTTAGTTTCGTTCAAATGCCATCCTAATAGTCGGGGAGTTTCTCTCGTCTTTTACTTTATCGATGCCCCCCTCTTCTCGTTTTCTTTCAATGCTTCTTCTTTTCAAGCCAGCCTCGCAACGGGCGCACTGGCATTGCGGCATTGCACGCGTTTCTGACTATTGCGCAGGGCGCCGTGCAGCAGGGTTTGGCGGTGGCGGGGGCGGTATGCAAATTTTGGCTCGCAATCGCAATGAAAATTGTAATGCCACGCATATTAAATTTGGAGAGAGAAATATGCGCGCGGACGGAGAATCGAGGGCGCAAGAATCGAACGCTGGGAGGCAGCAGATGAGGAGGAACGCGCACCGGCAGTGTATCTCTATGGCCTGGCTGGCTTGGCTCCCGAGCCGCTGTCGCATGTAGTATTCTAGATTTCAGAGTAGCGCAGAGAGAGATAGAGAGGCAGAAAAGATGGCAAAATGCAACTAAAGCCGGGCAATGCGACAAGGCTCGAGCTTTTTAAGCCATTGGCATCGGGGAAATAGATAGGGAATAGAAAAGGCCGACTGCGCGATAGCACTGATGCGGCCTGCAGCATCCATCATCCTATCCGCCGGGACCGCATATATTTAACCGCAATGTGCCAGCACCGACCGAAAATGGGCTGGCTGGTTGGGGGCCCATCTTTCCGCGCGATGACACTCGATACCGCGAATGCGGAACCGCCAGAATTGGCTCATCATGCTTGCTGCTGCTGCTCAACATATTATCAGAGGAGAATACTTTCGGAGTACGTGTCATTTAGCCGTCAATGGACGCATTGGTCCACGACGCCCTACATGTACGAAGGCTGGAAGGTTGAGTCAAATAAGTCTAATTAGAGCCTGCTTTGTCTTCAATATATCCTTTCTTTGTATTCGCTCTCCCGCGTTTCGGGCTAGAATTGCGCTGCAAATTAGCATAATCCTTGCGCACTTGACCAACAGGGCGGTTGGTGCATAAAAATGTTTCTATTGCGCAAATTTAGAAGCCGCTAGTGTGAATAATTGCAGTGAACGAGTGTCGGTGTGAGCACAAGAGAAAGGCCATGATGATTGTTTGTGTATGGCGGGGGGGGGGTATTTTGGGCCAATAAAATGTTGTTTTATGCTGTGGAACTGCGGGCAAATGCGACCCAGTCTAGTTTTCGTTTTTGGACAAGCAATTCTAAGTATAGGCCTTAGGTCTTATACTGCTTGACTATAACAAGTTGTACGGCGATATATAAACTGCCTGTTGTATCGCTTTAATGCAACAGTACACAAAAGGTACATTTGCTGTCGTACATTTTCTGATATGTAGTACGATAAACAGGCATGCTTCTCCGCCGATGCAGATAGCTAGAATTGATACTCACGGACTAATTGTTTATCTACTATAAGGAAGGATTTTGCCAAAAATCGAGCAGAAGTCTTTGAAAGTTAGCTCTTGGCGCACGATTGCCCCTCCGTCTGTATCGAATTTCAGGCCGCGGGACCACCAACTGTTTGTTGTGGTCCGGGCCGTGCCTATTCCCTGACCCTATCCGCCATTCGCAGACCCCAGACAGCGCATTGCGTCGTGCACATTGGGATTAAAGATTGCTGTGTGCAGCCAAGCCACACGTGCCATGCCTATAGCTAGCTATTTCGAATACAAGCGATGCTGTCTTATCTTGCCAAACGTGAGTCACGGCAGATAGGGAGAGGAGGAGGGAGACGCTTGGTTTGGCCTGACTTGCTGGCTGTCGGTCGGTCGGTTCGCAGAAAAAAATCCCTCGGATCAGCTGCGCTGCGCCGCACTCCGACGCAGCAAGGCAGAAATGCTGCCCCGCCGACTATGCTCGCGTGAGTCACCATTGGCGAGACACTCAGATGGTCGCACGAAGCGTGTAAGACGAGAGTAAGCGGGAAAGAATTTCGGGCTCCTTTGGTGTAATCAGGATGTGGCTAATGCCCCCTGGCCAGTAAGAAGCTGTAAGTGAGTCACCTGGAAGTCCTAGCGTAATAGGAGCAAGCAAAAGACGGCAAACAAGGCAGATGAGAGGTAAATCTGTTTTCCCCTTCCCTTCTCGTCAAGCATCGGCTGTTGATGCATTCGCGGCAGCAGACACTCAAATAGGGGTAACAGTTGGTTGCTGAATGCGCCCGCCTCCCGGATTCTGCAAAGCCCCAAGGCGCCCAATGACAAATGACGAGGGCTATGTGGAAGGAATCCGGGAAGAGGGAGTAGCTACCGAGGCAAAACCTTATCCTTCTCTCATTTCTAAGGCAAAGTTGGTACTTGCAACCACCCGAGCAGCGAACGGTTGGAATCTCCCTTCGTTGGCCTCATTCTTCGTCTCTTCCTACCCTCTCCCCAATTCCGGGAGAGGCGCAGTCGGTCAGTCGGGGGCACTTTGACAGGCCGGGTGCCGTGCGGTACGAATTCTGACTGCATCTGCAGCTGGAGAGGGGCAGACGGCGGAGGCTGGGATGGCGGGCCAAACAGCCACAAGCAAAGTTTCTATGCGGATGCAAAAATAGGAGCGGAATGCAAAGAAACGAATAGGGGGATCTGGTCCTTGGGAGAGAAGCTAATTATGCGAAGGAGTGGGAGAGAGGCGGCCCTTGCCCGCCAGGCCTCGGTGCCATCCTGTTCCACCCCCATTTGTCTTGTGGTTGCGGGTCCGGCGTGGCACGGCTCCGAGTCTCAGGCCCGCTCCCTAACCCAGTGATTAATGACTTAGTCGCTCTCAGCAAAAGCAAGTAAACCCTGAAAGAAAGCGAAGGGGCAAAGCTGAAAAGCATCCGGAGAGAGAACCCGAACTTTCATCAACTTCGTAGTTCCTCTACAGCTTTCTTCTTTTTGTTGGCTCCCAGCGGAGGATGAGGTGACTTGCTTGCCCATCCGATTTCTGGAAACCATTTTTTCTGCTTTCCTTCCTGGCTGGCCCTCTAAATTCGCTCTCCGTAGCCTGTGCCGAGTTGGTAAAAGATCGCGCACACAGACACCCCCGTGTTGTTACAGCCTGATGGTCTCGGATCCACTACTATTTTAACGGGATCGCGATTCCCATCGCTGCTCCCCAACAGTGGAACATCCGC